>CADCXT010000666.1:0-12500 GCA_902806775.1 Microtus agrestis
GCAATTTTTTTCATTTTTCTTCTTTTGTCTTTTTCCTTTCTTTTCTTTCTTTCTTTCGTTTTTTCTTTCTTTCTTACTTACTTTTGCTGTTTTGTTTTTCAAGAAAGGGTTTCTTTGTGTATCTTGGGCTGTCCTAAATCTCTCTCTGTAAATCATGCTATCCTTAAGCTCACAGAGATCTGTGTGTGAGCAGAGATTAAAGGCATGCACCGACCTACACACACCACAGCCCGGCCGAGACTGCAATTTCTTGTTATATCTGGGTGTCCTGGGCTGTTAGTAAGTGAGGATGGCTCTGTCTTGTGAATGTTTTTGAATCCAGACTATGTTCTGCCCTTCAAAGATATGAGTCTGAAGCATGAAGCACCCACTGCTATCCTCCCTGAGGTCTCTGAAGTCACGGTGCATCCTCTATAGCTCTGAATAAGGCTTAGAAAGCTTTCCCTTGGGTCACCTTGTCCAGAGGAAACTAGGTAACTTCTCAGAGACATACACCAACTTCCTACATAATGAAGGGAGGACTGACTGACTAACTATTACCTATAGAGGGGGAAACTCAAGTCTGGTATTTCATAACTTGCTTGGACAAAGTCTCATCTGTCAGTCACTTCCTGAGGGAAGGAAGGAAGGAAGAAAGGAAGGAAGGAAGGACCAGAATTATCTCTCCTTTTGTGTCCTTTTTACACTCTTCTCATGCTCTGATGAATATTGAGCTTCAAGTTGGCCGTGTCCCCTTACTGTGGCTCTAGATCAAGGAATCAGTTTCTGTGTGTGTGTGTGTGTGTGTGTGTGTGTGTGTGTGTGTGTTTGTGTGTTGCTCTATCTAGGAGAAGCACCACAGCATTTGCATACTGATTGAGAAATTTTATTTTTAGGAAAATATTTTTCATATCTGTGAGTGGTCTCTCCATAGCCATTCATCTTTCCTTAAACTTGAGTATAGGAATGAATGATCCCTCCCTCCCTCACTCTTCACGGGAATGAGTGTCTGCTCTTGCATTGAGGGCTCCCCTGGGTGAACCCCAGTTCTCAGCATCTCCAGCCCAACCTGTCACATGCTGACCACACATTTGCAAGCTTGGGATATATTCTGCTGAATTTGTGATAATGAAAATCATCACCTATGTGACTAACTTTGTTCTGACAGGACACACTCACTCACAATCTCTCCTCATTAGACCCACATAGTGTAACAACTTTGTGGTTCTTCCATAATGTGCTTATTTCTATCAGGGAACTGAAAGCAAGCCAGCCAGCCAGCCAGCCAGCCAGCCAGCCAGCCAGCACTATCTTTCCTTGTTTCTCAGTTTGTTCTTATATTCTGTCTCTCCCACAAAATCTCTTCCTTTAAAAAATTTATTAATTTTTATCTTATGTGCATTTGTGTTTTTGCCATGGGTCTCAGGCCCCTGGATAACAGACAGCTTTGAGCTGCCATGTAGATGCTGGGAATTGAACCTAAATTATCTCTGCAGCCTAACATGGAACATCTCTCCATATGGACCTGCCTGGAAAAATATCAGAGTTCACTCTGCCCCTTGAGTAAATGTGTTATGCTTCCTTTCATTGTATATTTAGTTTTTGTTGGTTTGTGTGTGTGTGTGTGTGTGTGTGTGTGTGAGAGAGAGAGAGAGAGAGGGGGAGAGATTCATTATGAAAAGAAAAGTCAGCGAACTTTGTATTTATTTGATTCTTCATCTGTCCACATATTGCTTACTTCCTTACTCACTCTTAGTTAATTCAGTAAGTAGAAGATATACTGAATTAAGACGTCTATTATTTATGTCTTTGCAGTAGAAGACTTAATTCAGTAAGAATGATCAGTATGGTAGGGTATCCTTGGGCAAAGTGTAAGATATCACAGTGACATTCACTTCTGAGAGGGGGCTTTCTGGTAAGATGTGAAACCAAAGTTTCAAGGGCCTGCTTTCCACAAATCCTATTCCATGGTCAAGCGTTTTTTAGGAGAGGAAAGGTCTCCATTTATTCCCTTTGAGGAACTCTCAGGCCCTGACCTTAACATCTGACTGGTGCCTATTTTCAAGGCCAATGGGACACTCCTCAGCCCCTCCCTGACCTGATGTGACCTGAGAAGCCACACCCCATCCCAGTTTATAGGAGGCCCCCTTTAATCTAACTAACTAAATAACTGTACAGCATAAAATGTGGAATCTCTTCTCAGTGAAATGCTGTTGGCAGCCATTCGATGAATTTATGCTCATCTCAGATCAGATCCTGTCCAGCATGGATATCTCACATCAGACCCTGTCCAGCAGGGATATCTTCCTTCTGTGTTTCTTATTCTTTTGTATGTTGCAGTCAGTTCAGATGTGCTGGTATATGGTGAGAGAGAGAGAGAGAGAGAGAGAGGAGAGAGAGAGAGAGAGAGAGAGAGAGAGAAATGGAATTGTTTTTTATTTATTTGAAGACTTTTAATGATTCAGCAATTTCCAGCCTTATTTATCAGCACATTTATTATTACCAGTGAGCACCTTCCTCTGAAAACATTGGAACCCCCCATCTGTACATGCCATGCACATGCGTGCATATGTGTGTGTGTGTGTGTGTGTGTGTGTGTGCGAGCGTGTGTGCATCCATCTATCTATCTATCTATCTATCTATCTATCTATCTATCTATCCCTTCAACAAATTCCATTTCAGGACCTGCTTTGCTGACACTCACCCAGAACCATTGAGATAGCCAGTGACAGTCAGGAGACAGAAAGAAAGAAGGAAGGAAGGAAGGAAGGAAGGAAGGAAGGAAGGAAGGAAAGAAGGAAGGAAGGAAGGAAATGGATATAAATTATCCACATTTCCAAAGAAAGAAAAACATTTTAAAAAGTAAAAAAAAATTAAGAAAGTAAGTAAATATCTACATAAAAGTAGACAAAGAACAAATTAATGAATAAAAATAAGTAATAATTGGAATATTCAATAAGTAAATAAATGAGCAGATTAACAGATATATGAAAGAAGATAAGGAAGTGAAGTAAGGAATGTACGAAAAAGTAAGTAATAACTAGGTGGGTCATTTTTTAAAGAAGTAAGTAAATAGATAATAAGGAAGCAAAGAAATACACAAGAAGTCATGAAAAAAATGAGACACATCCATTCAATCCATAAAATACAATACATAGAAACTAGTCGACCCACCCACGTTCACTCAGCCACCCCACCCAAAGCAGGAGGGAGGTCTCTGTCCAGCAGGGCCTTCTTCTTTCCAAGTTGCAGTCAGTCAGATATCTGGGCAAACAGAAAAGAAAGCAATTGTTTTCGACTTGAACAGTTTTAATATTATTTGAATGAATTAATATTCAGATATTTATTCCCAGCCTTAATTATTTACCCCTGGATGACCACCGGGCACCTTCCTCTCACCTCCTCCCATCTGGATAGATGGATGGATGGATGCATGGATGGATGTTTGGATAGATAGATAGATAGATAGATAGATAGATAGATAGATAGATAGATAGATTGATAGATAAAAAATGAAAAGAGTGAGTAGGGCAGGTTGGGGTAGAGAAAGGAACAACAGATAAACAAACCGACAGACCCATTTAAAAATAACATTAGTCAATCAAGACATGGGAAAAGACAACTGGTCGACCCACGTTCACGAGGCCAACTGGTCGACCTGGGTACTTAGCATTTTAAGGCCAAACACTTTTAGGGATAACTGGTTGACCTGCTTCTAGTTTAGTGAAAAGACAGAGTGCACAGAGAGCCAACTGGTCGACCCGTCAGGTCGAGGCATATGTATGATAAATATATATATATATATATATATATATATATATATATATTATATATATATATAATCAAAAATGATGACTGCAACTACAGTCATAAGCAGTGTTAAAAAAAAAGAAGGAAAGAAAAAAGAAAAAAATGAGACTGCATCCTAAGAAAGTAGACTGGGGAAAGTTAATTCAGAACTGCCGCATCCCCAGAGTGACATCTCCAGAGCTGCTGCGCTCTTACATATGGCAAGGAATGATGCACTGTGTATTCCTAGCCATAGAGATTGCATTTTAAGGAGTTCATTTTAAAGTTGACCACTTTAGAATGAGACTTAATGAGAAGCTAGCACACAAGCTTCTCAAAAATAACTCCCCATCAACCTTATACTCTATCTCAGCCCAACAACATTAGACTAACTAAGTATCTTAATGACCTCCAACCCTGTAACATACTTTGTGTGAAGTTTTGTCTGAGTTAAAAAAAACATGAAAAAGAAAACAGTGATGTCCTAGAAAATTCCCTCTCCCTTTTAACATGGCCCCTCCTTTGGGCTGAGTTTCCCACACAGCTCTGATGATACAGGAGGATACCGAGAGCCACCCAGTTGGTGCCTCAGCCCGATGCCTGTATCTGTGCCTTAGCAGCAGCTATTCATTTCTTGCCACTCAGAGTCAAGTTCCCTTAAGTTTAGCCTTCCCTAAGTGCTCGTTCACTTCAGAGGACTCAACCCTCATCCTCCGTGTCCTCCTGGCATAATTTCTCATATTACTGAGGATGAATATCTGTTCAGGAGAGGGAGGAAGGGTTGATCATTCGGTGAAGGAAGTAGTGAAAAGATTTTAATGAATCAGAGAGAAATTTCTGGTTTTGGCAGGAGGAGATCCTCAATGGCTCCCTCTGTGTCGAAGGAGAGACTCCTGGAAAGGAAACCTCAGGTTCGGGTCGGTCGGTCGGTCGGTCGGTCAGTTCGGGGAGAAATATTAGCAAGGAGGTAAAGGCTGTGCCTCACGACATCAGCTGTCCCTTCTCTGGAAATTCTACGGAATCCAGGAGAGCTTTCAAAATTTTGTGATGTCACTCGTGTCCTAGAAACGACAACTGCCCTCAAGACACACGCTCTCGGTGCCTATAAGACTCGCTTCTAGACATGTTGTCTAGAGAATGGAGATTGTGGAGAGGCCAGAGGGAGGAAGACGAAGTGAGTTCAACACTAGCAGGGACTGGAGACATTTCTGAATGTGATGGCTTTGAGACTTCCAGGGCTAGGGCTCAGGTACTGGGAGTTTTCTGGGATGCAATAGGCCTGTCTTGTTTCTCTGAGTTCCTAAAGGGCCATCCCACACCAAAGATTCACGATAGTTGATTTGACAAAGTCGGGAATTGACAAGGAGTGCGGAAGGTGTCAGTGAGATTTCAATACCAGCACTGCACATCATCCCCCCCTCCTCCCCATGTCCTTTTTGTTCTGTAGCAGTAATAATAGAGAAAGGGGAGTAGTGCTCTGCCAAAGCCCGTATTACAGCCATTAGCAGGGTTGAGGCATCAAGTGCTGCAGTAAGTCCTCCTGTGACCCCCTAAGGTTTCTGGCTTCCCAGTTATAAATGACACCCTAGTCTCTAGTTCAGCCTTAGAGCTCTTTAAGGGCCAATGGATGAGAGAGTAGGAAGAGACTCCATTTTTTTTCTTTCTTCTTCTTTTGTCTTTTGCCTTTCCTTTCCTTTCCTTTCTTTCTTTCTTTCTTTTGCTTTTGCTGTTTTGTTTTTCAAAAAAGGGTTTCTTTGTGTATCTTTGGCTGTCCTAAAACACACTCTGTAAATCAGGCCATCCTTGAGCTCACAGAGATCTGTGTGTGAGCAGAGATTAAAGGCATGCACCGACCACCACACACCACAGCCTAGCCAAGACTTGCAATTTCTCTGGGTGTCCTGGGCTGTTAGTAAGTGAGGATGGCTCTGTGTTGTGAATGTTTGTGAATCCAGACTATGTTCTGCCGTTCAATGATATGAGTCAGAGGCATCAAGCACCCAAACTGTCCTCCCTGAGGTCTCTGAAGTCAGGTTCCATCCTCTATAGCTCTGAATAAGGCTTAGAAAGCTTTCCCCTGGGTCACCTTTTGCAGAGAAAACCAGGTAACTTCTGAGAGACATGCACCACCTTCCTACAGAAAGAAGGGAGGACTGACTGACTAACTAATACCTACAGAGGGGGAAACTCAAGTCTTGTATTTCATAATTTGATTGTAGAAAGGCTCATCTGTCAGTCACTTCCTGAGGGATGGAAGGAAGGAAAGAAGGAAGGAGGGACCAGAATTATCTCTCCTTTTGTGTCCTTTTTACACTCTTCTCATGCTCTGATGAATATTGTGATTCAAGTTGGCTGTGTCCCACTCCTTTGGATCTAGATAAAGGAATCAGTTTGTGTGTGTGTGTGGTGTGTGTGTGTGTGTGTTGTGTGAGTGTGTTGCTCTATCTAGGAGAAGCACCACAGCAGTTGCATACTGATTGAGAAATTTGATTTTTAGGAAAAGATTTTTCATATCTGTGAGTGGTCTCTTCTTAGCTATTCATCTTTCCTTAAACTTGAGTATAAAAATTTATGATCCCTCCCTCATTCTTCAAGGGAATGAGTGTCTGCTCTTGCACTGAGGGCTCCCCTGGGTGAACCCGAGTTCTCAGCATCGACAGCCCAACCTGTCACATGCTGACCACACATTTGCAAGCTTCGGATAACTTCTGCTGAAGTTTTGGGATAATGAATTTCATCAACTAAGAGACTATCTTTGTTCTGTCAGGACACAGTCACTCACAATCTCTCCTCATTAAACCCACATAGTGTAACAATTTTGTGATTCCTCCATAATGTGCTTATTTCTGTCAGGGAATTGAAAGCAAGCCAGCCAGCCAGCCAGCCAGCCAGCCACCCAGCCAGCACTATCTTTCCTTGTTTCTCAGTTTGTTCCTATATTCTGTCTGTCCCACCCACCAAACTCTTAATTAAAAAAATTATTTATGTTTATCTTATGTGCCTTTGTTTTTTTGCCATGGCTCTCAGGCTCCTGGATAACAGACTGATGTGAGCTGCCATGTAGATGCTGGGAATTGAACCTAAACTATCTCTGCAGCCCGACATGGAACATCTCTCTATATAGTTCTGCCTGGAAAACTTTCAGAGTTCACTCTACCCCCTGTGTAAACGTGTTATGCTTCCTTTTATTGTATATTTAGTTTTTGTTTGTTTGTGTGTGTGTGTGTGTGTGAGAGAGAGAGAGAGATTCATTTTGAAACCAAAAGTCAGCAAACTTTGTATTTATTTGTTTGTTCATCCATCCATATATTTGCTTACTTACTTACTCACTCTTAGTTAATTCAGTAAGTAGAAGAATTACTGAATTAAGTCTTCTATTATTTATTTATTTGCAGTAAAAGGCTTAATTCAGTAAGAATGATCAGAATGGTAGGGTATCCTTGGGCAAAGAGTAAGATATCACAGTGACTTTCCCTTCTGAGAGGGAGCTTTTTAGTAAGATGTGAAACCACAGTTTCAAGTGCCTGCTTTCCACAAGTCCTTTTCCAAGCTCAGGCGTTTTTAGGTGAGGAAGATTCTCCATTCATTCCCTTTGAGGAACTCTCAGGCCCTGACATTAATATCTGACTGGTGCCTATTTTCAAGGCCAATGGGACACTCCTCAGACTTTCCATGACCTGATGTGACCTGAGAAGCCACACCCCACCCCAGTTCACGGGAGACCCCTTTTAATCTAACTAACTAACTAACTAACTATACAGCATAAAATGTGGAATCTCTTCTCAGTGAAATGCTGTTGTCAGCCATTCGATGAATTTATGCTCATCTCAGATCAGATCCTGTCCAGCAGGGATATCTCATATCAGATCCTGTCCAGCAGGGATATCTTCCTTCTGTGTTTCTTATTCTTTTGTATGTTGCAGTCAGTTCAGATGTTCTGTTATATGGTGAGAGAAGAGAGAGAGAGAGAGAGAGAGAGAGAGAGAGAGAGAGAGAGAGAAATGGAATTGCTTTTTATTTATTTGAAGACTTTTAATGATTCAGCAATTTCCAGCCTTATTTATCAGCACATTTATTATTACCACTGAACACCTTCCTCTGAAAACATTGGAACCCCCCATCTGTACATGTCATACACGTGTGTGCATATGTATGTGTGTGTGTGTGTGCGAGCGTGTGCACATCCTATCTATCTATCTATCTATCTATTTATCTATCTATCTATCTATGTATCCCTTCATCAAATTCCATTTCAGAAGCTGCTTTGCTGACACTCACCCAGAACCATTGAGATAGCCAGTGACAGTCAGGAGACAAAAAGTAAGAAGGAAGGAAGGAAGGAAGGAAGGAAGGAAGGAAGGAAGGAAGGATGGTAGGAATGAAGGAAATAAATGATCCACATTTCCAAAGAAATAAAAACATTTTAAAAAGTAAAAAAAATTAAGAAAGTAAGTAAATACCTACATAAAAATAGACAAAATATGAGTAAATCAATAAAAAAGTATTAATTGGAATATTCAATAAGTAAATAAATGAGCAGTTAAATAGATATATGAAGGAAGATAAGGAAGTGAAGTAAGGAATGTACGAAAAAGTAATTAAGTAACTAGATGGGTCTTCTAGGTAAGGGAAGTGGTTCAAGACTTGAAGAATGAAATGGAAGTAATAAAGAAAACACAAACCGAGGGAAGGATGGAGATGTAAAATCTGGGTAAATGAACAGGAGCTACAGAGTCAAGTACTACCAACAGATTACAAGAGATAGAAAGAGATTGTCAGACACTGAAGATACAATAGAGAAAATAAACACACTGATCAAAGAAAACAGCAAAACCATCAAATTCTCATCACAAAACATTCAGGAAATATGGGACACAATAAAAAGGCCAAACCTAAGAATAACTGGGATAGAAGAAGGAGAAGAAGTACAGCTCAATGGTCCAGAAAATATATTTAATAAAATTATAGAAGAAAACTTTCCCAACCTAAAGAAAGATATTCCTTTGACGGTACAATAAGCATACAGAACACCGAATAGACTGGACCAAAAAAAGAAACATCTCCTCGCCATATAATAATCAATACACAAAACATACAGAATAAAGAAATAGTATTAAGCGCTGCAAAGGAAAAAGGTCAAGTTACTTATAAAGGTAAACTATCAGACTTACACCTGACTACTCTATGGAAACCATGAAAGCCAGAAGGTCCTGGATAGATGTACTACAGAAGCTAAGAGATAATGGATACAAGCCCAGCCTACTATACCCAGCCAAGCTTTTGTTCACTATAAATGGAGAAAACAAAATTTTCCAGGATAAAAACAAATTTAAACAATATGTAGCCACAAATCCAGCCTTACAGAAAGTATTAGAAGGAAAATCACAAACCAAGGAGCCCAACAATGAACACAATAACTCAAACATCTAGAGTCCTTTCACCAGTGCAACTCAAAGAAGGCAAACAAACTCAATGACTGAAAAAGTGACAGGCACAGGAGAGGGCAGACAGCAGGGACCTGCGAACAACATCGAGAGCAGAGCGCCCCACTACAATTAAAGCAAAGAGGTAGGCCTTCGGTTGGCGTGATCCCTAGCAGGGAAGGAGCCAGGTCCTGTTCCTGAAGTCCCTTCTGAGGGACGAGAGGGAACTTGGCCCCTAGCAGGAGCCAGGAAACAGAGCGACAGCATTTTGTAAGAGGAGTCCCTGAACAACAGGGAAAGCTGATCCGGTTTCAAAAGACCCATTAGATAGCATCAATAGGAGGAGATGGGCAGGCGCCAAGGCAAGAATACACCCAATAATCTGAAAAACAACATGAAAACACCAGAACACAATGATCTTACAACAGATGGACTTGAACAAACTAATACGGAAGAAATGGGAAAAATTGACTTTATGAAAGCAATAGAGTCCATTAAACAACATATGAAAAATGCCCTTATAGAATTGGATGAGAAGTATAACCAAAAGTTTGAAGAAATGAGGAAATACGTACATGATACCCTGGAAAACCAAGAAAAAACGAACAAACAGGTACAGGATACCCTGGGAAACCAAGAAAAAACGATCAAACAGGTAATGGAAACAGTTCAAGAATTGAAAACTGAAAGGGAAGCAAGGAAGAAAACACAAGCTGATCACCAGCTGGACAGGGAAAATCCAGGTCAACAAACAGATTGGATCAAAGAAAAACATCCCCTCACCGTATAATAATCAAAACACAGAATATACAGGTTAAAGAGAGAATATTAAGAGCTGCAAAGGAAAAAGGCCAAGTAACTTATAAAGGTAAACCAATCAGACTTACACCTGACTTCTCTATGGAAACCCTGAAAGCCAGGAGGTCCTGGATAGAGGTTCTGCAGAAGCTAAGAGACCATGGATGCAAACCCAAACTACTATACCAAGCCAAGCTATCATTCACTATCAATGGAGAAAACAAGACATTCCAAGATAAGAACAAATTTAAGCAATACGTAGCCACAAATCCAGCCCTACAGAAGATAATAGAAGGAAAATCACAACCCAAGGAATCCAACATGGCCAACACTGCCCTACAAGAACTCAGCCATCTAGAGACCCTTCACCAGTACAACTCAAAGAAGGGAGACACACAAACTCTACTAAGAAAAACAAGAATAATAACTGGAGTAAACAACCACTGGTCATTAATATCACTTAATATTAATGGTCTCAATTCACCTATTAAAAGGCACAGGCTAAGAGATTGGATACGAAAACAGGATCCAACATTCTGCTGTTTGCAAGAAACACATCTCAACCACAAAGACAGGCATCTACTCAGAATAAAGGGTTGGGAAAAGGTCTTTCAGGCAAATGGTCCTAAGAAAAAAGCAGGTGTGGCCATATTAATTTCTAACAAATCTGACTTCAAACTAAAATCAATCAGAAGAGACCGAGATGGACACTTTATACTTATAACAGGAACAAGTCATCAGGATGATGTATCAATCCTGAATATCTACGCCCCTAATACAAAAGCACCCACTTATCTAAAAGAAATATTACTAGAACTGAAGGCAGACATTAAACCACACACACTAGTAGTAGGAGACTTCAATACACCTCTCTCTCCAATGGACAGGTCAATCAGACAGAAACCTAATAGAGAATTAAGAGAATTATTGGAGGTAATGAAGCAATTGGACTTAACAGACATCTATAGATCACTCCACCCAAATAGGAAGGAATATACCTTCTTCTCTGCAGCTCATGGAACCTTCTCAAAAATTGACCACATACTCGGAAACAAAGGAAACCTCCACAGATACAAAAAAATATCAGTGTCCACCTGTGTCTTATCAGATCACCACGGATTAAAGTTAGAAGGCAACATCAATGCTACCCCCAGAAAGCCGACAAACTCATGGAAACTGAACAGTCAACTACTTAACCACAACTGTGTCAAGGAAGAAATTAAGAAAGAAATTAAAGTCTTCCTTGAATTTAATGAAAATAAAGAGACAACATACTCAAACCTGTGTGACACGATGAAAGCAGTGCTAAGGGGAAAGTTCATAGCACTAAGTGCCCACTTAAAGAAATGGAGAAAGCATACATTGGGGACTTAACAGCACACCTGAAAGCTCTAGAAGAAAAAAAGCAGACGTGCCCAGGAGGAGTAGAAGACTGGAAATAATCAAACTGAGGGCTGAAATCAACAAAATAGAAACACAGAAAACAGTCCAAAAAATCAATGAAACAAATGTTGGTTCTTGGAAAAAATCAACAAGATCGACAAACCCCTATCCAAACTAATTAAACAACAAAGAGAGAACACGCAGATCAATAAGATCATAAATGAAAAGGGGGACATAACCACTGACACAGAGGAAATTCAGAGAATCATTAGATCTTACTACAAAAGCCTGTATGCCACAAAACTGGAAAGTGCAAAAGAAATGGACATATTTTTAGATAAGTACCTTATACCGAAGCTAAACCAAGACCAGGTGAACGAAATAAATAGACCGGTTAGTCGTGAAGAACTAGAAGCTGTTATCAAAAATCTCCCCTCCAAAAAAAGCCCAGGACGAGATGGTTTCAATGCAGAATTCTACCAGCACTTCCAAGAAGAGCTAATACCTATATTCCTTAATGTATTTCACAATATAGAAACAGAAAAGTCATTGCCAAATTCCTTTTATGAAGCTACAGTTACCCTAATACCAAAACCACACAAAGACCCATCCAAGAAAGAGAAATACAGGCCTATCTCACTCATGAATATTGACGCAAAAATTCTCAATAAAATACTGGCAAAGCGAATTCAAGAACACATTAGAAAAATTATCCATTACGATCAAGTAGGCTTCATCCCAGAGATGCAGGGCTGGTTCAACATACACAAATCTATCAATGTAATCCACCATATAAATAAACTGAAAGAAAAAAACCATATGATCATTTCATTAGATGCTGAAAAAGCATTCGACAAAATTCAACACCCCTTTATGATAAAGGTATTGGAAAGACTAGGGATACAAGGGTCATATCTAAATATAATAAAAGCTATTTACAGCAAGCCGACAGCTAACATTAAATTAAACGGAGAAAAACTCAAAGCAATCCCACTAAAATCAGGAACAAGACAAGGATGTCCACTCTCTCCTTACCTCTTCAATATAGTGCTTGAAATTCTAGCAATAGCAATAAGACAACATAAGGGGATCAAAGGGATTCGAATTGGCAAGGAAGAAGTTAAGTTT
>CADCXT010000666.1:17500-104007 GCA_902806775.1 Microtus agrestis
GAAGAGTGAGTGAGGGAGGGATCATTCATTCCTATACTCAAGTTTAAGGAAAGATGAATGGCTATGGAGAGACCACTCACAGATATGAAAAATCTTTTCCTAAAAATCAAATTTCTCAATCAGTATGCAACTGCTGTGGTGCTTCTCCTAGATAGAGCAACCACCACACACACACACACACACACACACACACACACACACACACACAAACTGATTCCTTGATCTAGAGCCACAGGAAGGGGACACGGCCAACTTGAATCACAATATTCATCAGAGCATGAGAAGAGTGTAAAAAGGACACAAAAGGAGAGATAATTCTGGTTTTCCTTCCTTCCTTCCTTCCTTCCTTCCTTCCTTCCTTCCTTCCTTCCTACTTTCTTTCCCTCAGGAAGTGTCTGACAGATGAGACTTTGTCCAAGCAAGTTATGAAATACTAGACTTGAGGTGTGTTCTGACCAGTGCTCAAGACCGGTTTTAAGCTCCTACACTAAGGCAAGCCACCCAGACCGGGGAGTGCCTGCCATTCATGCAGTTCTCAAGGTTTGCTGTAAGGGACTTCGATTACATACAGCTCGTGCTCCAGGGTCTCCATCGGTCTCCTGGACCCAGCACTGCCTCCCATGTCCTCCCTCTTGTCCCTGGATCTTTGGGCTACCAGGCGGCCCTGGTTAGGTGATGAGAAGTTCCATCTGGACGGGTGAGTTTCTGCTAACCAGGGGCGGTGTGTCCCAGAAGCGAGCACAAACCATCCTCCCCCAGCTCCTTCTGCAGGGCTGTCTTTCTTAGGCACGACGCAACTCCCCAGCACCCCACCCCCAACCCTGCTTCGCTGTGTGTTCTGACCAGTGCTCAAGACCGGTTTTAAGCTCCTACACTAAGGCAACCCACCCAGACCGGGGAGTGCCTGCCATTCAGGCAGGTCTCAAGGTTCCCTCTAAGGGAGCTCGGGCACCTACAACTTGTGCTCCAGGGTCTCCAGGGGTCTCCTGGACCCTGCGCTGCCTCCCACGTCCTCCCTCTTGTCCCTGGATCTTTGGGCTACCAGGTGGCCCTGTCTAGGTGCTGAGAAGTTCCATCTGGACGGGTGAGTGTCTGCTAGCCAGAGGCGGCCCTGTTCAGGTGCTTACGAGTTCCATCTGGAAGGCCTGCGTTCTCTGCAAGGTCATTTGCTCTGGAACAGTTTTATGCTCCTACACTAAGGCTACCCACCCAGAAGGCGTCCAAGTTGTGGTGTTGAGGAGTTCCACCTGGACGGGTCGGTTCCTGCTTCTACACTGAAGAGATACACCCAGAGACTCAGTCACAGCAAAGACTGGACCAAGACACCAGGCTTCTCCTGGCTTCATTTGAAGGAAGAGATGGGAAGGCGCCAATGCAAGAATTCCCCCAACAACCTGAAAGGCAACATGACATCACCAGAATCCAGGGATCCTGAAATAAGAAGAATTGTACACACTACTCCAGAAGAATTAGAAGAAATCGACTCAAAAGTGAATTATATGAAAATAATAGAAGACCTTAAACAGGAGGTGAAAAACTGCCATAAACAATTAGAGATGACAAACAAAAAGGTAGAGGAAATGAATAAATCGCTCAAAGATACCCAAGAGAACCAAGAGAAACAAGAAAAAGCAATCAAACAGGTAAGGGAAGCGGTTCAAGACTTGAAGAATGAAATGGAAGTAATGAAAAAAACACAAACCGAGGGAAGGATGGAGATGGAAAATCTGGGTAAACGAACAGGAGCTACAGAGACAAGTACTACAAACAGATTACAAGAGATAGAAGAGAGATTGTCAGACACTGAAGATACCATAGAGAAAATAAACACACTGATCAAAGAAAACAGCAAAACCAACAAATTCTCATCACAAAACATTCAGGAAATATGGGACACAATAAAAAGACCAAACCTAAAAATAATTGGGATAGAAGAAGGAGAAGAAGTACAGCTCAACGGTCCAGGAAATATATTTAATAAAATTATAGAAGAAAACTTTCCCAACCTAAAGAAAGATATTCCTTTGAATGTACAATAAGCATACAGAACACCGAACAGACTGGACCAAAAAAAAAAATCTCCTCTCCATATAATAATCAAACACAAAACATACAGAATAAAGAAAGAATATTAAGCACTGCAAAGGAAAAAGGTCAAGTTACTTATAAAGGTAAACCTATCAGACTTACACCTGACTACTCTATGGAAACCATGAAAGCCAGAAGGTCCTGGATAGATGTACTGCAGAAGCTAAGAGATAATGGATACAAGCCCAGACTACTATACCCAGCCAAGCTTTCGTTCACTATAAATGGATAAAACAAAATTTTCCAGGATAAAAACAAATTTAAACAATATGTAGCCACAAATCCAGCCTTACAGAAAGTATTAGAAGGAAAATCACAAACCAAGGAGCCCAACAATGAACACAATAACTCAAACATCTAGAGTCCCTTCACCAGTGCAACTCAAAGAAGGCAAACAAACTCAATGACTAAAAAAGTGACCGGAGTTAACAACCACTGGTCATTAATATCCCTTAATGTCAATGGACTCAACTCACCTATAAAAAGGCACAGGCTAAGAGATTGGATACGCAAACAGGATCCAACATTCTGCTGTTTACAAGAAACACACCTCAACCACAAAGACAGGCACCTACTTAGAGTAAAGGGATGGGAAAAGATTTATCAAGCAAATGGTCCTAAGAAACAAGCAGGTGTGGCCATACTAATTTCTAACAAAGTTGACTTCAAACTTAAATCAATCAGAAGAGATGGAGAGGGACATTTTATACTCATAACAGGAACAATTCATCAGGATGAAGTCTCAATCCTGAATATCTATGCCCCTAATATAAAGGCACCCACGTACGTAAAAGAAACATTACTAAAACTCAAGGCTGCCATCAAACCGCACACACTAATAGTAGGAGATTTCAACACTCCTCTTTCACCAATGGACAGGTCAATCAGACAGAAATCTAACAGAGAAAAAAGAGAATTAATGGAGGTAATGAATCAAATGGACTGAACAGACATCTATAAATCATTCCACCCAAATAGGAAAGAATATACCTTCTTCTCTGCAGCTCATGGAACCTTCTCAAAAATTGACCACATCCTCGGTAACAAAGCAAACTTACACAGTTACAAAAAAATATTCGTAACCCCCTGTGTCTTATCAGATCACCATGGTCTAAAGTTAGAACTCAACAACAATGCTACCCCCAGAAAGCCTACAAACTCTTGGAAACTGAACAGTCAACTATTGACCCACACCTGGATCAAAGAAGAAATAAAGAAAGAAATTAAAGTCTTCCTTGAATTCAATGAAAATAAGGAAACAACCTACTCAAACTTATGGGACACTATGAAAGCAGTCCTAAGGGGAAAGTTCATAGCCCTAAGTGCCCACTTAAAGAAAACAGAGAAAGCACACATTGGAGACTTAACAGTCCACCTGAAAGTCCTAGAAAAAAAAGAAGCGGACTCAACTAGGAGGAGTAGAAGACTGGAAATAGTCAAACTGTGGGCGGAAATCAACAAAATAGAAACACAGAAAACAATCCAAAGAATCAATGAAACAAAAAGCTGGTTCCTGGAGAAAATCAACAAAATTGATGAACCCCTATCCAAACTAATCAAACGGCAGAGATAGAATATGCAAATTAATAAGATCAGAAATGAAAAGGGGGACATAACCACAGACATAGAGGAAATTCAGAGAATCATTAGATCTTACTACAAAAGCCTGTATGCCACAAAACTGGAAAATGTAAAAGAAATGGACACTTTTTTAGAGAAATACCATATACCAAATCTAAATCAGGACCAGGTGAACAATCTAAATATACCTGTGAGTCGCAAAGAATTAGAAGCTCTTATCAAAAACCTCCCTACCAAAAAAAGTCCAGGACTAGATGGTTTCAATTTGGAATTCTACCAGAACTTCCAAGAAGACATAATACCTATACTCCTTAATGTATTTCACAATATAGAAACAGAAGAGTCATTGCCAAATTCCTTTTATGAAGCTACAGTCACTCTGATACCAAAACCACACAAAGACTCAACCAAGAAAGAGAATTACAGGCCAATCTCACCCATGAACATCGACACAAAAATCCTCAACAAAATACTGGCAAACCGTATACAAGAACACATTAGAAAAATTATCCATTATGATCAAGTAGGCTTCATCCCAGAGATGCAAGGCTGGTTCAACATACCAAAATCTATCAATGTAATCCACCATATAAATAAACTGAAAGAAAAAAACCATATGATCATCTCTTTAGATTCTGAAAAAGCTTTTGACAAAATTCAACATCCCTTTATGATAAAAGTCTTGGAGAGATTAGGGATACAAGGGTCATACCTAAATATAATAAAAGCTATTTACAGCAAGCCGACAGCTAACATCAAACTAAACGGAGAGAAACTCAAAGCCATCCCGCTAAAATCAGGAACACGACAAGGCTGTCCACTCTCTCCATACCTCTTCAATATAGTGCTTGAAGTTTTAGCAATTGAAATAAGAAAACATAAGGGGATCAAGGGGATTCGAATTGGAAAGGAAGAAGTTAAACTTTTGTTATTTGCAGATGATATGATAGTGTACATAAGCGACCCCAAAAACTCCACCAAAGAACTCCTACAGCTGATAAACACCTTTAGTAATGTGGCCGGATACATGATCAACTCCAAAATATCAGTCGCCCTCCTATACACAAAGGATATGGAAGCAGAGAGGGAAATAAGAGAAGCTTCTTCTTTCACGATAGCCACAAACAGCATAAAATATCTCGGGGTAACTCTAACCAAAGAAGTGAAAGATCTATTTGACAAGAACTTTAAGGCATTGAAGAAAGAAATTGAAGAGGATACCAGAAAATGGAAGGATCTCCCTTGCTCTTGGATTGGGAGGATCAACATATTAAAAATGGCAATCCTAGCAAAGGCAATCTATAGATTCAATGCAATCCCTATCAAGATGCCATCAAAATTCTTCACTGATCTTGAGAGGACAATAATCAACTTTATATGGAAAAACAAAAAACCAGGATAGCCAAAACAATCTTATACAATAAAGGAACTTCTGGAGGCATTACCATCCCTGACGTCAAACTCTATTACAGAGCTTCAGTAATGAAAACAGTGTGGTATTGGCACAAAAACAGAGAAGTCGACCAATGGAATAGTATAGAAGACTCGGATTTTAACCCACAAACCTATGAACACCTCATTTTCGATAAAGGTGCTAAAAGTATACAATGGAAGAAAGAATGTGTCTTCAACAAATGGTGCTGGCACAACTGGATGTCAACCTGTAGAAGAATGAAAATAGACCCATATCTATCACCATGCACAAAACTCAAGTCCAAATGGATCAAAGACCTCAATATCAATCTGAACACACTGAACCTGATAGAAGAGAAAGTGGGAAGTACCCTCCAACAGATGGGCACAGGCTATCGCTTCCTAGGTATAACCCAGCAGCACAGTCATTAAGGGCAACATTGAATAAATGGGACCTACTGAAACTGAGAAGCTTCTGTAAAGCAAAGGACACTGTCACTAAGACAAAAAGGCAACCCACTGACTGGGAGAAGATCTTCACCAACCCCGCAACAGACAAAGGTCTGATCTCCAAAATATATAAAGAACTCAAGAAACTAGACTTTAAAATATTAATTAACCCAATTAAAAAAATGGGGCACTGATCTGAAGAGAGAATTCTCAACAGAAGAAGTTCAAATGGCCAAAAGACACTTAAGGTCATGCTCAGCCTCCTTAGCGATCAGGGAAATGCAAATCAAAACAACATTGAGATATCATCTTATACCTGTCAGAATGGCTAAAACCAAAAACACCAATGATAGCCTTTGTTGGAGAGGCTGTGGAGAAAGGGGTACCCTCATCCATTGCTGGTTGGAATGCAAACTTGTACAACCACTTTGGAAAACAGTGTGGCGGTTTCTCAGGAAAGTCGGGATCAACCTACCCATTGACCCAGCAATTCCATTCTTGGGAATATTCCCATGAGATGCCAGATCATATGACAAGGGCATTTGTTCAACTATGTTCATAGCAGCATTATTTGTAATAGCCAGAACCTGGAAACAACCTAGATGCCCTTCAATGGAAGAATGGATGAAGAAAGTGTGGAATATATACACATTAGAATACTACTCAGCGGTAAAAAACAATGACGTCGCAAATTTTGCATGCAAATGGATGGAAATAGAAAACACTATCCTGAGTGAGGTAACACAGACCCAAAAAGATGAACATGGGATGTACTCACTCATAATTGGTTTCTAGAGATAAATAAAAAACCTTCATCTGACGAAGGATGGAGATAGAGACAGAGACCCACACTGGAGCACCGGACTGAGCTCCCAATGTTCCAATGAGGAGCAGAAGGAGGGAGAATATGAGCAAAGGAGTCAGGACCACAAGGCGTGCACCCACCCACGGAGTCAGTGGGGCTGATCCATTGGGAGCTCACCATGGCCAGCTGGACTGTGACTGAAAAACCATGGGATAAAACCGGACTCCTTGAATTTGGCAGACAATGAGGGCTGCTGAGGAGGCAAGGACAATGGCACCAGGTTTTGATCCTACTTCATGTTCTGGCTTTGTGGGAGCCTAGCCAGTTTGGATGATCACCTACCTAGACCAGGATTGAGGGGGGAGGACTTTGAACTTTCCACAGGGCAGGGAAGACTGACTGCTCTTTGGTCTGGATATGGAGGGGAGGAGGGGGAGGGAAATAGGAGGTGGGGAGGAGGCAGAAATTTCTTTTTTCCAATATATATAAAAAAACTAAAAAAAAGAGGATAGCTTACAAACTTTTGGTTGGAGGTCCAATGGTTAAGGCTCTAGTGATAATATTCTTATGGGAGACTTTGAGCTGCTAGGTAAAATTCTTACAAAAAACAGTTTCCAATGGAGAGCTTAAAACAGCTGCCTAACAGGTACTCAAGCAGGTAAAGTATAAATCAACAGATAAAGTATACAATAATCAACAAATACAGTATATTAATTATAATTCAGCTATGGCAAGTGTGTATATTAGATGTAAAACTTATTATAGAACAGCTTTATAAAACATGCTGCTTATGGCTAAATCTTCTCAGTTTTGCTAGGTAAGATATTAAACTCTTAATTTAAAGCAGTAGCCTGTCTGATATAAAAGGATAGGATAGAATCTGGATAATGGTTTAACAAAATATTGAATATGATCAATGTTATTATACTAAAGAGTAGATTCACTGATAATTTTATGATTGATTCCTGGACAATTGCCTTTGCTAAATTCAAAGGCCAAAAACAATGGTCTTTTCCCAGAACATTGTTACTATTTATGAACCTGTATTTTGCTAATGTTATAGCAAAAAATCCCTTAAATGACTTTATGCTAAATTTTACAAATGGCTCTTCCAATGGAGGAACTGCATATATGGCTAACAATAATAAAAATTATGGAGCATAAAAAGGATTCTTCAAAGCAACTCATAAAAGATGCCAGCAGATCCTGATGCAAACGGATCTGGCTTGATGACACCAAGCTGACCCTTACTAAGACAAGGTGAAAAAGCCCTTGCAATGCAATATCACAATATGCATCAGAGCATGAGAAGAGTGTAAAAAGGACACAAAAAGGAGAGATAATTCTGGTCCTTCCTTCCTTCCATCCCTCAGGAAGTGACTGAGAGATAAGACTTTGTCCAAGCAAGTTATGTAATACCGGACTTGAGTTTCCCCATCTGTAGGTATTAGTTAGTCAGTCAGTCCTCCCTTCTTTCTGTAGGAAGGTGGTGCATGTCTCTCAGAAGTTACCTGGTTTCCTCTGCACAAAGTGACACAGGTGAAATCATTCTAAGCCTTATTCAGAGCTATAGAGGATGCACTGTGACTTCATAAACCTCAGGTAGTATAGGGGTGGGTGCTTGATACTTCCAACTCATATCATTGAAGGGCAGATCATAGTCTGGATTCACAATCATTCAGAACACAGAGCCATCCTCATTTACTAATAGCCCAGGACACCCGGAGATAACAAGAAATTGCAGTCTCGGCCGGGCTGTGGTGTTTGGAGGTCGGTGCATGCCTTTAATCTCTGCTCACACACAGATCTCTGTGAGCTCAAGGATGGCCTGATTTACAGAGTGAGTTTTAGGACAGCCCAAGATACACAAAAAAACCCTTTCTTGAAAAACAAAACAGCAAAAGAAAGTAAGAAAGAAAGAAAGAAAAGAAAGTTAAAAGACAAAAGAAGAAGAAAGAAAAAAGAAAAAAATTGCAGTCTCTTCCTACTCTCTCATCAATTGGCCCTTAAAGAGCTCTCAGGCAGAACTGGAGACCAGGGTGTCATTTATAACTGGGAAGCAAGAAACCTTAGGGGGTCACAGGAGGACTGACTGCAGCACTTGATGCCTCAACCATACTAATGGCTGTAATACGGGCTTTGGAAGAGCACTACTCTCCTTTCTCTATTATTACTGCTACACAACGAAAAGGACTTTTGAGCGAGAGTGGGATGGTGTGCAGTGCTGGTATTGAAATCTCACTGACACCTTCCGCACTCCTTGTCAATTCCCGACTTTGTCAAATTAACTATCGTGAATCTTTGGTGTGGGTTGGCCCTTTAGGAAATCAGAGAAACAAGACAGGCCTACTGCATCCCAGAAACCTCCCAGTTCCTGATCCCTAGCCCGAGAAGTCTAAAAGCCATCACATCCAGAAATCCCTCCAGTCCCTGCTAGTGGTGAACTCACTTCGTCTTCCTCCCTCTGGCCTCTCCACGATCTCCATTCTCTAGACAACATGACTAGAAGCGAGTCTTATAGGCACCGAGAGAGTGTGTTTTGAGGTCATTTGGCATTTCTAGGACACGAGTGACATCACAAAAGTCCAAGAGCTCTACGGGATACTCTAGGATTTCCAGAGAAGGGACTGATGATGTCGTGAGGCACAGCCTTTACCTCCTTGCTAATATTTCTCCCCAAACTGACCAACCGACTGACCGACCGACCTGAACCTGAGGTTTCCTTTCCAGGAGTCTCTCCTGCAACACAGAGGGAGCCATTCAGGATCTCCTCCTGCCAAAACCAGAAATTTCTCTCTGCTTCATTAAAATCTTTTCACTACTTCCTTCACCGAATGACCAACCCTTCCTCCGTCTCCTGAACAGATATTCATCCTCAGTAATATGAGAAATTAGGCCAGGAGGAAAAGGAGGATGAGGGTTGAGTCCTCTGAAGTGACCGAGCACTTAGGGAAGGCTAAACTTAAGGGAACTTGACTCTGAGTGGCAAGAGATGAATAGCTGCTGCCAAGGCACAGATACAGGCATCGGGCTGAGGCACCAACTGGGCAGCTCTCTGGTATCCTCCTGCATCATCAGAGCTGTGTGGGAAACTCAGACCAAAGGAGGGGCCGTGTTCAAAGGGAGAGGGAATTTTCTAGGACAGCACGGTTTTCTTTTTCATTTTTTTTTTTAACTCAGACAAAACTTCACCCAAAGTATGTTACAGGGTTGGAGGTCATTAAGTTACCCAGTTAGTCTAATGCTGTTGGGCTGAGATAGAGTATAAGGTTGATGGGGAGTTATTTTTTGAGAAGATTGTGTGCTAGCTTCTCATTAAGTCTCATTCTAAAGTGGTCAACTTTAAAATGAACTCCTTAAAATGCAATCTCTATGGCTAGGAATATACAGTGCATCATTCCTTGCCATATGTAAGAGTGCAGCAGCTCTGGAAATGTCACTCTTGGGATGCAGCACTTCTGAATGAACTTTCCCCAGTCTAATTTCTTAGGATGCAGTCTCATTTTTTTCTTTGTTTCTTTCTTTCTTTTTTTTTTTAACACTGCATATGACTACAGAAACAAGTATAACCAACAGAATACAAGACATCGAAGAAAGAATCTCAGATGCTGAAGATACCATAGAGAAAATAAACGCACTGATCAAAGAAAACAGCAAATCCAACATGCTCTTATCACAAAACATTCAGGAGATCTGGGACACAATAAAAAGACCAAACCTAAGAACAATTGGAGTCGAAGAAGGAGAAGAAGTGCAGCTCAATGGTCCAGAAAATATATTTAAAAAAATTGTAGAAGAAAACTTTCCCAACCTAAAGAAAGATATACCTATGAAGATTCAAGAAGCATACAGAACACCAAATAGGCTGGATCTAGGAAGAACATCCCCTTGCCACATAATAATCAAAACACAAAGCATACAGAATTAAGAATGAATATTAAGAGCTGCAAAGGAAAAAGGCCAAGTTACTTATAAAGGTATACCTATCAGAATTACACCTGACTTCTCTTTGGAAACCATGAAAGCCAGAAGGTCCTGGATAGATGTACTGCAGAAACTAAGAGACCATGGATGCAAGCCCAGACTACTATACCCAGCCAAGCTTTCGTTCAATATAAATGGAGAAAACAAAATTTTTCAAGATAAAAACAAATTTAAACAATACGTAGCCACAAATCCAGCCTTACAGAAAGTAATAGAGGGAAATCACAAACCAAGGAGTCCAACAATGCCCACAATAACTCAGGTATCTAGAGTCCCTTCACGAGCACAACTCAAAGAAGGGAAACACACAAACTCTAGTACTAGAAAAATGACCGGAATGAACAACCACTGGACATTAATATCACTTAATGTCAATGGACTCAACTCATCTATAAAAAGGCACAGGCTAAGAGATTGGATACGAAAACAGGATCCAACACTCTGCTGTCTACAAGAAACACACCTCAAACACAAAGACAGGCAACTACTCAGAGTAAAGGGCTGGGAAAAGGCTTATCAAGCAAATGGACCTAAGAAACAAGCAGGGGTGGCCATACTAATTTCTAACAAAGTTGATTTCAAACTTAAATCAATCAGAAGAGATGGAGAGGGACATTTTATACTCATAACAGGAACAATTCATCAGGAGGAAGTCTCAATCCTGAATATCTATGCCCCTAATATAAAAGCACCCACGTACGTAAAAGAAACATTACTAAAACTCAAGGCTGCCATCAAACCGCACACACTAATAGTAGGAGACTTCAACACTCCTCTCTCACCAATGGACAGGTCAATCAGACAGAAACTTAACAGAGAAATAAGAGAATTAAAGGAGGTAATGAATCAAATGGACTTAACAGACATCTATAGAACATTCCACCCAAAAAGAAAAGAATATACCTTCTTCTCTGCAGCTCATGGAACCTTCTCGAAAATTGACCACATACTCGGTAACAAAGCAAACTTCCACAGTTACAAAAAATATGCATAACCTCCTGCATCTTATCAGATCCACAAGGATTAAAGTTAGAATTCAACAACAAAGCTACACCCAGAAAGCCTACAAACTCATGGAAACTGAACAGTCAACTACTGAACCACACATGGATCAAGGAAGAAATAAAGAAAGAAATTAAAGTCTTCCTTGAATTCAATGAAAATAAAGAAACAACCTCCTCAAACTTATGGGACACTACGAAAGCAGTCCTGAGAGGAAAGTTCATAGCACTAAGTGCCCACATAAAGAAAACAGAGAAAGCACACATTGGAGACTTAACAGCCCACCTGAAAGCTCTAGAAAAAAAAGAAGCAGACTCTCCTAAGAGGAGTAGAAGACTGGAAATAATCAAACTGAGGGCAGAAATCAATAAAATAGAAACACAGAAAACAATCCAAAGAATCAATGAAACAAAAAGCTGGTTCCTGGAGAAAATCAACAAGATTGATAAACCCCTATTAAAACTAATCAGACGCCAGAGAGAGAATATGCAAATTAATAAGATCAGAAATGAAAAGGGTGACATAACAACAGACACAGAGGAAATTCAGAGAATAATTAGATCGTACTACAAAAGCCTATATGCCACAAAACTGGAAAATGTGGAAGAAATGGACACTTTTTTAGATAAATACCATATACCACAGCTAAACCAAGACCAGGTGAACGATCTAAATAGACCTGTTAGTCACGAAGAATTAGAAACTGTTATCAAAAACCTCCCTACCAAAAAAAGCACAGGTCCAGATGGTTTCAATGTGGAATTCTACCAGAACTTCCAAGAAGACCTAATACCTATAGTCCTTAATATATTTCACAATATAGATACAGTAGAGTCGTTGCCAAATTCCTTTTATGATGCTACAGTTACTCTGATACCAAAACCACACAAAGACTCAACCAAGAAAGAGAATTACAGGCCAATATCGCTCATGTACATCGACGCAAAAATCCTCAACAAAATACTGGCAAACCGAATCCAAGAACACATTAGAAAAATTATCCAATATGATCAAGTAGGCTTCATCCCAGAGATGCAGGGCTAGTTCAACATACGAAAATCTATCAATGTAATCCATCATATAAATACGCTGAAAGAAAAAAACCATATGATCATTTCATTAGATGCTGAAAAAGAATTTGACAAAATTCAACATCCCTTTATGATAAAAGTCTTGGAGAGATTAGGGATACAAGGGACATACCTAAATATAATAAAAGCTATTTACACCAAGCCGACAGCTAACATCAAATTAAATGGAGAGAAACTCAAAGACATCCCAGTGAAATCAGGAACAAGACAAGGCTGTCCACTCTCTCCATACCTCTTCAATATAGTGCTTGAAGTGTTAGCAATAGCAATAATACAACACAAGGGGATGAAGGGGATTCAAATTGGAAAGGAAGAAGTTAAACTTTCTTTATTTGCAGATGATATGATAGTGTACATAAGCGACCCCAAAAACTCCACCAAAGAACTCCTACAGCTGATAAACACGTTTAGTAATGTGGCCGGATACAATATCAACTCCACAAAATCAGTTGCCCTCCTTTACACAAAGGATATGGAAGCAGAGAGGGAAATCAGAGAGGCATAACCATTCACGATAGCCACAAACAGCATAAAATATCTTGGGGTAACTCTAACCAAGGAAGGGAAAGATTTATTTGACAAGAACTTTAAGGCATTGAAGAAAGAAATTGAAGAGGATACCAGAAAATGGAAGGACCTCCCTTGCTCTTGGATTGGGAGGATCAACATAGTCAAAATGTCAATTCTACCAAAAGCAATTTATAGATTCAATGCAATCCCCATCAAAATTCTTCACAGATCTTAAGAGGACAATTATCAACTTTACATGGAAAAACAAAAAACCCAGGATAGCCAAAACAATCTTATACAATAAAGGAACTTCTGGAAGGCATTACCATCCCTGACTTCAAACTCTATTACAGAGAGAACTCGATCAATGGAATCGTACAAAAGACCCGGATTTGAACCCACAATCCTATAAACACCTCATTTTTGATAAAGGAGCTAAAAACATACATTGGAAGAAAGAAAGCATCTTCAACAAATGGTGCTGGCACAATTGGATCTCAACATGTAGAAGAATGAAAATAGACCCATATCTATCACCATGCACAAAACTCAAGTCCAAATGGATCAAAGACCTCAATATCAATCTTAACACACTGAACCTGATAGAAGAGAAAGTGGGAAGTACCCTACAACAGTTGGGCACAGGAGATCGCTTTCTATGTATAACCCCAGCAGCACAGACATTAAGGGAAACATTGAATAAATGGGACCTCCTGAAACTGAGAAGCTTCTGTAAAGCAAAGGACACTGTCACTAAGACAAAAAGGCAACCTACTGACTGGGAGAAGATCTTCACCAACCCAACAACAGACAAAGGCCTGATCTCCAAAATATATAAAGAACTCAAGAAACTAAACTTTAAAATGCTAAATAACACAATTAAAAATTGGGGCACTGAACTGAACAGAGAATTCTCAACAGAAGAAGTTCAAATGGCCAAAAGACACCTAAAGTCATGCTCAACCTCCTTAGCGATCAGGGAAATGCAAATCAAAACAACTTTGAGATATCATCTTATGCCTGTCAGAATGGCTAAAATCAAAACCACCAATGATAGTCTTTGCTGGAGAGGTTGTGGAGGAAGGGGTACCCTCATCCATTGTTGGTGGGAATGCAAACTTGTGCAACCACTTTGGAAATCAGTGTGGCGGTTTCTCAGGATATTCGGGATTAACCTACCCCTGGACTCAGCAATACCACTCTTGGGAATATACCCAAGGGATACTCTATCATACGACAAAAGCATTTGTTCAACTATGTTCATAGCAACATTGTTTGTTATAGCCAGAACCTGGAAACAACCTAGATGTCCTTCAGTGGAAGAATGGATGAAGAAAGTGTGGAATATTTACATATTAGAGTACTACTCAGCGGTAAAAATCAATGACTTCTCGATTTTTGCATGCAAATGGATGGAAATAGAAAACACTATCCTGAGTGAGGTATCCCAGACCCAAAAAGAGGAACATGGGATGTACTCACTCATAATTGGTTTCTAGTCACAAATAATGGTCATTGAGTCTATATTCTGTGATACTAAAGAAGCTAAATAAGAAGGTGAACCCAATGAGGGCTTCTGAGAAGCCAAGGACAATGGCACAGAGTTTTCATCCTACTTCATGTTCTGGCTTGGTGGGAGCCTAGCCAGTTTGGATGTTCACCTTCCTAGACCAGGATTGAGGGGGGAGGACTTTGTACTTTCCACAGGGCAGGGAACCCTGACTGCACTTCGGTCTGGATAAGGAGGTGGAGGAGTGGGGAGGCGGGGAGGAGTGGGAGGAGGGGGAGGGAAATGGGAGGCGGGGAGGAGGCAGAAATTTCTTTTTTTCCAATATAAAAAAAAAAAAAAAAAGGATAGCTTACAAACTTTTGGTTGGATGTCCATTGGTTAAAGCTCTAGTGATAATATTCTTATGGGAGACCTTGAGCTGCTAGGTAAAATTCTTACAAAAAACAGTTTCCAATAGAGAGCTTAAAACAGCTGCCTAACAGGTACTCAAGCAGGTAAAGTATAAATCAACAGATAAAGTATACAATAATCAACAAATACAGTATATTAATTATAATTCAGATATGGCAAGTGTGTATATTAAATGTAAAACTTATTCTACAACAGTTTTATAAAAAATGAGGCTTATGGCTAAATCTTATCAGTTTTGCTA
This sequence comes from Microtus agrestis, assembly GCA_902806775.1. NCBI lineage: Eukaryota > Metazoa > Chordata > Mammalia > Rodentia > Cricetidae > Microtus > Microtus agrestis. The sequence continues at coordinate 32,587 of CADCXT010000666.1, forward strand.
GTTAAGATATTAAGCTCTTAATTTAAACCAGTAGCCTGTCTGATATAAAAGGACAGGATAGAATCTGGAAAATGGTTTAACAAAATTTTGACTATGATCAAGGTTTCTTATACTAAACAGTAGACTCATTGATAAATTTAAGATTGATTCCTGGATATTTGCCTTTGCTAAATTCAAAGGCCAAAAACAATGGTCTTTTCCCAGATCATTGCTACAATTTATGCACCTGTATTTTGCTAAAGTTATAGCAAAAAATCCCTTAAAGGATTTTATGCTAAATTTTACAAATGGCTCTTCCAATGGAGGAACTGCATATATGGCTAATAATAATAAAAATTATGGAGCATAACAAGGCTCCTTCAAAGCAACTCATAAAAGTTGCCAGCAGATCCTGATGCAAACGGATCTGGCTTGTTGACACCAAGCTGACCTTTGCTAAGACAAGGTGAAAAAGCCCTCGCAATGCATCATGAAAAAACCCGACCTATATATATTTGGGGTCGAGGATGTGTTTGTGCTTTTTTTCACAGAAAGAAAATGAAATCTAGACGTGATGTCGAGGCTGCGGACACAGAGGAATTCCAGACTTCCAGAGGTGATTGAGGAGAGGTCCTTGGTCCGGTCTTCCCTACCCCCAAGGAAAGGAGTGCCTGCTGACAAAACCAGCTACACCACTCTGCAGGTTGTCATCCAGCCCCAAGAGTCCAGGGAGACCCGGCTGACATAAGGGCCAGGATGTGCTTCATGTACCTGAATCCACCTCGCCTCACCCTGGTTCCCCCACCTGTCCTGGAGCACAAATGCTAAACTGCTTCTGCAGCTTGAACTCTGGTCTGCTTTGGAGCTGAGTTGCAGACTAAACATCAGACTGCTTTAAACTTTGGGACACAGAACTCATTTTAATTAAAATATTAACCTCTCTTCACTTAAGAAGGGGGAAAATTGGGGGTTCCTGTTACTGTTACCCAGAGGCTGGAACTGGTGGTATTTGATAACAACAATGTTTGTCATTGTATTCCTACTGAAATTGAGCTAATGATATTTGTAACTGCTTATAGATAATGGGAAAAGTTTGACACATGTTGTAAAGTGTTTGGTTTTAATGCATATGTTAAAAATTTTGTGTTTTGATCCCTTTTACACTGCCCTAACATTTTGGCAGGCAGCACATGTAACTTTATGTGGAGTATGCACTTAGGAAGGAGGTCATACCATGGGCCAGACTAAAAGGTGAATACTGGGTTGGGAAAAAGCCCTTTCTTCTTGTCTGGAGGTGGAGATACGGGTGCCAAAATTATATCATTACAACTTTTTTTTTGAGGAGCTCCTCACAGTCTTTTCATTAATGATAGACGCAGGGGCCCAATGACGGGAGTTAGTGTGGATCCTCGCCTGAATAGCACACCATACAGAGGTTGTAGAAACCGGCTCAACATGGCATGGTATATGTATGAGGGCGCTTTCCACATGGCCTAAGACAGGGTGCCCTGTGATCTGTTTACTTTAATCCTGCTAGATGCCCTTTATTTGAGGAGCTCCAAGGATGGGCAACTTATGTCAGGATAATCCCTCTACCTAAGACAGGGCCCTGGGAACCCTAGGACGGTAAAAGGGAAAGTAAAAAAGCATGGTCCCCACTTGACCTAAGAATCATCAGGCACCCCTGTGTTCCCAGGAGAGGTAAATTGCTTCTCCACTTGAGAGGAGGGTCTCTCCTTATCTCAGTCCCTTGTCCTTTAGATCTGACACCATGGCTGACTCTGATGGGTGCTCTCCACGTAATAACTACCTGCCTTTATATAAGAGAAAGGGGGAATCTGTTGGGAGCCGTTTCCCCCTAATAATCATTGCAGGAACCATCACCCTGGCGAGTCTGCGGGGAACCCCACACCCATAATTGTGCTAAGAATAGTTCTATTGCCCCACACCCAATTAAAGCTGTTAATGGAGAAAAAAATAAATAAATAAAAATAAAAAAAAACCAATACATAGCCACAAATCCAGCCTTACAGAAAGTACTAGAAGGAAAGTCACAAACCAAGTAGTCCAAAAATGCCCACAATAACTCAGACATCTAGAGTCCCTTCACCAGCACAACTCAAAGAAGGGAAACACACAAACTCTACTACTAGAAAAATGACCGGAATGAACAACCACTGGACATTAATATCACTTAATGTCAATGGACTCAACTTATCTATAAAAAGGCACAGGATAAGAGATTGGATACGAAAACAGGATCCATCATTCTGCTGTTTACAAGAAACAAACCTCAAACACAAAGACAGGCACCTACTCAGAGTAAAGGGCTGGGAAAAGGCTTATCAAGCAAATGGACCTAAGAAACAAGCAGGTGTGGCCATACTAATTTCTAACAAAGTTGATTTCAAACTTAAATCAATCAGAAGAGAAGGAGAGGGACATTTTATACTCATAACAGGAACAATTCATCAGGAGGAAGTCTCAATCCTGAATATCTATGCCCCTAATATAAAAGCACCCATGTACGTAAAAGAAACATTACTAAAACTCAAGGCTGTCATCAAACCGCACACACTAATAGAAGGAGAGTTCAACACTCCTCTCTCACCAATGGACAGGTCAATCAGACAGAAACCTAACAGAGAAATAAGAGAATTAATGAAGGTAATGAATCAAATGGACTTAACAGACATCTATAGAACATTCCACCCAAATAGAAAAGAATATACCTACTCTGCAGCTCATGGAACCTTCTCGAAAATTGAACACATACTCGGTAACAAAGCAAACTTCCACAGTTACAAAAAAATATGTGTAACCTCCTGCGTCTTATCAGATCACCATGGATTAAAGTTAGAATTCAACAACAATTCTACCACCAGAAAGCCTACAAACTCATGGAAACTGAACAGTCAACTACTGAACCACACATGGATCAAGGAAGAAATAAAGAAAGAAATTAAAGTCTTCCTTGAATTCAATGAAAATAAAGAAACAACCTCCTCAAACTTATGGGACACTATGAAAGCAGTCCTGAGAGGAAAGTTCATAGCACTAAGTGCCCACATAAAGAAAACAGAGAAAGCACACATTGGAGATTTAACAGCCCATCTGAAAGCTCTAGAAAAAAAGAAGCAGACTCTCCTAAGAGGAGTAGAAGAATGGAAATAATCAAACTGAGGGCAGAAATCAATAAAATAGAAACACAGAACACAATCCAAAGAATCAATGAAACAAAAAGCTGGTTCCTGGAGAAAATCAATCAGATTGATAAACCCCTATCCAAACTAATCAAACGGCAGAGAGAGAGAGTATGCAAATTAATAAGATCAGAAATGAAAAGGGGGACAAAACCACAGACAGAGAGGAAATTCAGAGAATAATTAGATCTTACTACAAAAGCCTGTATGCCAAAAAACTGGAAAATATGGAAGAAATGGCACATTTTTAGATAAATACCATATACCAAAGCTAAACCAAGACCAGGTAAATGACATAAATAGACCTGTTAGTCGCAAAGACATAGAAACTGTTATCAAAAACCTCCCTACCAAAAAAAGCCCAGGACCAGATGGTTTCAATACGGAATTCGACCAGAACTTCCAAGAAGACCTAATACCTATACTCCTTAATGTATTTCACAATATAGAAAGAGAAGAGTCATTGACAAATCCCTTTTATGAAGCTACAGTTACTCTGATACCAAAACCAAAAAAAACCCAAACAAAAAAAAAAAATAAAAACCAAACTCCCCAAAAAAAAAATAAAAAAAAAAAACCAAAAAAAAAAAAAAAAAAAAAAAAAAAAAAAAAAAAAAAAAAAAAAAAAAAAAAAAAAAAAAAAAAAAAAAAAAAAAAAAAAAAAGGAAAAAAAAAAAAAAAAAAAAAAAAAAAAAAAAAAAAAAAAAAAAAAAAAAAAAAAAAAAAAAAAAAAAAAAATTTTTATTAAAAAAAAAAAAAAAAAAAAAAAAAAAAATTCAACATCCCTTTATGATAAAAGTCTTGGAGAGATTAGGGATACAAGGGACATACTTAAATATAATAAAAGCTATTTTCACCAACACGACAGCTAACATCAAATTAAATGGAGATAAACTCAAAGCCATCCCACTGAAATCAGGAACACGACAAGGCTGTCCACTCTCTCAATACCTCTTCAATATAGTGCTTGAAGTGTTAGCAATAGCAATAAGACAACACAAGGGGATCAACGGGATTCGAATTGGCAAGGAAGAAATTAAACTTTCGTTATTTGCAGATGATATGATAGTGTACATAAGCGACCCCAAAATCTCCACCAAAGAACTCTTACAGCTGATAAACACGTTTAGTAATGTGGCAGGATACAAGATTAACTCCAAAAAATCAGTTGTCCTCCTTTACACAAAGGATATGGAAACAGAGAGGGAAACCAGAGATTCATCACCTTTCACGATAGCGACAAACAGCATAAAATACATTGGAGTAACTCTAAGCAAGGAAGTGAAAGATCTATTTGACAACAACTTTAAGGCATTGAAGAAAGAAATTGAAGAGGATACCAGAAAATGGAAGGACCTCCCTTGCTCTTGGATTGGGAAGATCAACATAGTAAAAATGGCAATTCTTTCAAAGGCAATTTTATAGATTCAATGCAATCCCCATCAAGGTCCCATCAAAATTCTTCACAGATCTTGAGAGGACAATAATCAACTTTATATGGAAAAACAATAAACCCAGGATAGCCAAAACAATCTTATACAATGAAGGAACTTCTGGAAGGCATTACCATCCCTGACTTCAAACTCTATTACAGAGCTACAGTAATGAAAACAGTATGGTACTGGCATAAAAACAGATAAGTCGATCAATGGAATCGTACAGAAGACCCGGATTTTAACCCACAAACCTATGAACACCTCATTTTTGATAAAGGAGCTAAAAGCATACAATGGAAGAAAGAAAGCATCTTCAACAAATGGTGCTGGCACAATTGGATCTCAACCTGTAGAAGAATGAAAATAGACCCATATCTCTCACCATGCACAAAACTCAAGTCCAAATGGATCAAAGACCACAATATCAATCTGAACACACTGAACCTGATAGAAGAGAATGTGGGAAGTACCCTACAACAGTTGGGCACAGGAGATCGCTTCCTATGTATAACCCCAGCAGCACAGACATTAAGGGAAACATTGAATAAATGGGACCTCCTGAAACTGAGAAGCTTCTGTAAAGCAAAGGACACTGTCACTAAGACAAAAAGGCAACCTACTGACTGGGAGAAGATCTTCACCAACCCAGCAACAGACAAAGGCCTGATCTCCAAAATATATAAAGAACTCAAGAAACTAAACTTTAAAACGCTAAATAACCCAATTAAAAATTGGGGCACTGAACTGAACAGAGAACTTTGAGATATCATCTTACGCCTGTCAGAATGGCTAAAATCAAAAATACCAATGATAGTCTTTGCTGGAGAGGTTGTGGAGGAATTGGTACCCTCATCTATTGTTGGTGGGAATGCAAACTTGTGCAACCACTTTGGAAATCAGTGTGGCGGTTTCTCAGGAAATTCGGGATCAACCTACCTTTGGACACAGCAATACCACTCTTGGGAATATACCCAAGATATACCCTATCATATGACAAAAGCATTTGTTCAACTATGTTCATAGCAGCATTATTTGTTATAGCCAGAACCTGGAAATAACCTTGATGTCCTTCAATGGAAGAATGGATGAAGAAAGTGTGGAATATTTACATTTTGGAGTACTACTCAGCTGTAAAAAACAATGACTTCTCGAATTTTGCATGCAAATGGATGGATATAGAAAACACTGAGTGAGGTATCCCAGACCCAAAAAGAGGTACATGGGATGTACTCACTCTTAATTGGTTTCTAGTCCCAAATAATGGTCATTGAGTCTATGTTCTGTGATCCTAAAGAAGCTCAATAAGAAGGTGAACCCCCCCAAAAAAACATATAGTTATTATCCCGAATACGGGAAGTAGACAAGATTGTTGGGCAAAAATTGGGAACTTGGGGGTGGGGTGGGATGGGGGTAAGGGGAGCTGGGGAGAGAAAAGTAAGAAGGGGAGAATGGGGGAGGATGGGGAAACGGGATAATTGGAAGAAAGGAAGTTTGGATAGAGGTGCACGGAATCACATAACTTAATTAAGGGAGTCATCTAAGGGATGGCAAGAGACTTGAACATAGAGGGGCTCCCAGGTACCCAGGGCTATGTCTCTAGGTAGCTCCTTGAGCAGCTGTGGATAGGGAACCTGAAATGACCCTATCCTATTGCCATACTGATGAATATCTTGCATATCACCATAGAACCTTCATCTGGAGATGGATGGAGATAGAGACAGAGACCCACACTGGAACATCAGCCTGAGCTCTCAAGGTCCCAATGGGGAACAGAATTAGGGAGAACATGAGCAAGGAATTCGGGACCAAGAGGTGCGCACCCACCCACTGAGACAGTGAGGCTGTTCTAGTGGGAGCTCACCAAGGCCACCTGGACTGTGACTGAAAAAGCATGGGATAAAACTGGAGTCTTTGAACATGGCAGACAATGAGGGCTGCTGAGAAGCCAAAGACAGTGGCACGGGGTTTTGATCCTACTCCATGATCTGATTTTGTGGGAGCATAGCCAGTTTGGATGTTCACCTTCCTAGACCAGGATGGAGGGGCAAGGACCTGGGACTTTCCACATGGCAGGGAACTCTGACGGCTCTTCGGACTGGAGAGGGAGGGGGAGAGGAGTGGGGTGAGGAGGAGAAAAGTAGGAGGAGGTGGAGGGAAATGGGACACTGGGAAGAGGTGGGAATTTCTTTTTTTTTCTTTCAATAAAAAAAAATGCTAAGTACCCAGGTCGACCAGTTAGCCTCTTGAACGTGGGTCGACCAGTTGTCTTTTTCCATGTCTTGATTGACTAATGTCATTTTTAAATGTGTCTGTCGGTTTGTTTATCTGTTGTTCCTTTCTCTATCCCAACCCGCCCTACTCACTCTTTTTATTTTTTATATCTATCTATCTATCTATCTATCTATCTATCTATCTATCTATCTATCTATCTATCTATCTATCTATCCATCTATCTTTCAATCTATCTATCTATCCATCCATCCAGATGGGAAGAGGTGAGAGGAAGGTGCCCAGTGGTCATCCAGGGTTAAATAAATAAGGGTGGGAATAAATAGCTGAATATTAATTCATCCGAATAATATTAAAACTGTTCAAGTCGAAAACAATTGTTTTCTTTTCTGTTTGCCAAGAGATCTGACTGACTGGAACTTGGAAAGAAGAATGCCCTGATGGACAAAGACCTCCTTACTGCTTTTGTTGGGGTGTCAGTATGAACGTGGTTGGGTCGAACAGTTTCCATGTTTTGTCTTTTATGGATTGAATTGATGTGTCTCATTTTTTAATGATTTCTTGTGTATTTCTTTGCTTCCTTACTTATCTATTTACGTACTTCTTTAAAAAATGACCCACCTAGTTATTTACTTACTTTTTCGTACATTCTTTACTTCACTTCCTTATCTTCTTTCATATATCTGTTTTTCTGCTCATTTATTTACTTATTGAATATTCCAATTATTACTAATTTTTATTCATTTTTTCGTTCTTTGTCTATTTTTATGTAGGTATTTACTTATTTCTTAATTTTTTTTTACTTTTTATAATGTTTTTCTTTCTTTGGAAATGTGGATCACTTATTTGCTTCCTTCCTTCCTTGCTTCCTTCCTTCCTTCCTTCCTTCTTTCTTTCTGTCTCCTTACTGTCACTGGCTATCTCAATGGTTCTGGGTGAGTGTCATCAAAGCAGTTCCTGAAATGGAATTTGATGAATGGATAGATTGATAGATAGATAGATGGGATGCGCACATGCTCACACACACACACACACACACACACACACACACATATGCACGCACGTTCATGACTTGTACAGATGGGGGGATTCCAAAGTTTTCAGAGGAAGGTGCTCACTGGTAATAATAAATGTACTGATAAATAAGGATGGAAATAGCTGAATCATTAAAAGTCTTCAAATAAATAAAAAGCAATTCCATTTTCTCTCTCTCTCTCTCTCTCTCTCTCTCTCTCTCTCTCTCTCACCATATACCAGCACATCTGGACTGACTGCAACATACAAAAGAAGAAGAAACACAGAAAGAAGATATCCCTGATGGAAAGGATCTGATCTGAGATATCCCTGCTTGACAGGATCTGATCAGAAATGAGCATAAATTCAACGAATGGCTGCCAACAGCATTTCACTGAGAAGAGATTCTACATTTTATGCTGTACAGTTAGTTAGTTAGTTAGTTAGTTAGTTAGTTAGTTAGTTAGTTACATTAAATGGGGCCTCCTGTGAACTGGGGTGGGGTGTGGCTTCTCAGGTCAAGTAAGGTAAGGGAGGGCTGAGGAGTGTCCCATTGGCCTTGACAATAGGCACCAGTCAGATGTTAATGTCAGGGCCTGAGAGTTCCTCAAAGGGAATCAATGGAGACCCTTGCTCACCTAAAAAACGCCTGATCTCTAATAGGACTTGTGGAAAGCAGGCACTTGAAACTGTGGTTTCACATCTTACCAGGAAGCTCCCACTCAGAAGGGAAAGTCACTGTGATATCTTACTCTTTGCCCAAGGATACCCTACCATTCTGATCATTCTTACTGAATTAAGTCTTCTACTGCAAATAAATAAATAATAGAAGACTTAATTCAGTAAGTCTTCTACTTACTGAATTTACTAAGAGTAAGTCAGTAAGTAAGCAAATATGTGGATGGATGAACAAACAAACAAATACAAAGTTCGCTGACTTTTCTTTTTATAATGAATCTCTCTCTCTCTCTCTCTCACACACACACACACACACACAAAGAAACAAAAACTAAATATACAATAAAAGGAAGCATAACACATTTACTCAGGGGGCAGAGTGAACTCTGAAAGTTTTCCAGGCAGGGCTATATAGAGAGATGTTCCATTTTGGGCTGTAGAGATAGTATAGTTTCAATTCCCAGCATCTACATGGCAGCTCACTGCTGTATGTAATCCAGGAGCCTAAGAGCCATGGCAAAAATACAAATGCACATAAGATAAAAATAAATAAATTTTTAAAGGAAGAGATTGCCAGGGGGGTGAGAGAGACAGAGTTTAAGAACAAACTGAGAAACAAGGAAAGATAGTGCTGGCTGGCTGGCTGGCTGGCTGGCTTGCATTTAGTTCTCTGACAGAAATAAGCACATTATGGAGGAACCACAAAGTTGTTACACTATGTGGGTGTAATAGGAGAGATTGTGAGTGAGTGTGTCCTGTCAGAACAAAGTTAGTCCCATAGTTGATGAAATTCACTATCCCAAAACTTAAGCAGAATATATCCCAGCCTTGCAAATATGTGGTCAGCATGTGACAGGTTGGTCTGGAGATGCTGAGAACTGGGGTTCACCCAGGGGAGCCCTCAATGCAAGAGCAGACACTCATTCCAATGAAGAGTGAGTGAGGGAGGGATCATTCTTTCCTATACTCAAGTTTAAGAAAAGATGAATGGCTATGTAGAGACCACTCAAATATATGAAAAATCTTTTCCTAAAAATCAAATATCTCAAATCAGTATGTAACTGCTGTGGTGCTTCTCCTAGATAGAACAACACACATACACACACACACACACACAAACTGATTCCTTGATCTAGAGCCACAGGAAGGGGACACGGCCAACACGAATCAAAATATTCATCAGAGCATGAGGAGAGTGTAAAAAGGACACAAAAGGAGAGATAATTCTGGTCCTTCCTTCCTTCCTTCCCTGAAGAAGTGACTGAAAGAAGAGACTTTGTCCAAGCAAGTTATGAAATACCAGACTTGAGTTTTTCCCCTCTGTATGTATTAGTTAGTCAGTCAGTCCTCCCTTCTTTGTGTATGAAGGTGGTGCATGTCTCTCAGAAGTTACCTGGTTTCCTCTGCACAAGGTGACCCAGGGGAAAGCTTTCTAAGCCTTATTCAGAGCTATAGAGGATGCACTATGACTTCAGAGACCTCAGGGAGAATAGGGGTCGGTGCTTGATGCTTCAGACTCATATCATTGAAGGGCAGAACATAGTCTGGATTCACAAACATTCACAACACAGAGCCATCTTCACTTATTAACAGCCCAGGACACCCAGAGATAACAAGATTTAGCAGTCGCAGCCTGGCTGTGGTGTGTGTGGGTCGGTGCATGCCTTTAATCTCTGCTCACACACAGATCTCTGTGAGCTGAAAGATGGCCTGATTTAAAGAGTGAGTTTTAGGACAGCCCAAGATACACAAAGAAACCCTTTCTTGAAAAACAAAGAAAATGAAGAAAGAAAGAAAGAAAGAAAGAAAGAAAGAAAGAAAGAAAGAAAGAAAGAAAAAGAAAGAAAAAAAGGAAAATACAAAAGACGAAGAAAGAAAAAAGAAAAAAATTTCAGTCTCTTCCTACACTCTCATCCATTGGCTCTTAAAGAGCTTTCAGGCTGAACTGGAGACCAGGGTGTCATTTCTAACTGGGAAGCCAGAAACCTTAGGGGGGGTCACAGGAGGACTGACTGTAGCAATTGAAGTCTCAATGCTGCTAATGGCTGTAATATGGGCTTTGGCAGAGCACTACTCCCCTTTCTCTATTATTACTACTACACAACGAAAAGGACATGGGGTGGAGGGGGGGATGATGTGCAGTGCTGATATTGAAATCTCACTGACACCTTCCGCACTCCTTTTCAATTCCAGATTTTGTCAAATCAACTATCGTTAATCTTTGGTGTGGGTTGGCCCTTTAGGAACTCAGAGAAACAAGGCAGGCCTATTGCATCCCAGAAACCTCCCAGTTCCTGAGCCCTAGCCCTGGAAGTCTCGAAGCCATCACATCCAGAAATCTCTCCAGTCCCTGCTAGTGGTGAACTCACTTCGTCTTCGACCTGTCAGGTTGAGGCATATGTATGATATATATATATATATATATATATATATTTTTTTTTATTTATTATTATATTTTATATATATATATAAATGAGACTGCAACTACAGTCCTAAGCAGTGTTAAAAAGAAAGAAAGAAAGAAAAAAAATGAGACTGCATCCGAAGAAATTCGACTGGGGAAAGTTAATTCAGAACTGCTGCACCCCCTGAGTGACATTCTCCAGAGCTGCAATGCTCTTACATATGGCAAGGAATGATGAACTGTTTATTCCTAGCCATAGAGATTGCATTTTAAGGAGTTCATTTTAAAGTTGACCACTCACTTTAGAATGACACTTAATGAGAAGCTAGCACACAATCTTCTCAAAAATAACTCCCCATCAACCTTATACTCTATCTCAGCCCAACAGCATTAGACTAACTAAGTACCTTAATGACCTCCAACCCAGTAACATACTTTGGGTGAAGTTTGTCTGAGTTAAATAAAAACATGAGAAAGAAAACAGTGCTGTCCTAGAAAATTCCCTCCCCTTTGAACATGGCTTCTGCTTTGGGCTGAGTTTCCCACACAGCTCTGATGATGCAGCAGGATACCGAGAGCCACCCAGTTGGTGCCTCAGCCCGATGCCTGTATCTGTGCCTGGGCAGCAGCTATTCATCTCTTTCCACTCAGAGTCAAGTTCCCTTAAATTTAGCCTTGCCTAAGTGCTCGTTACTTCAGAGAACTCAACCCTCATCCTCCGTGTCCTCCTGGCCTAATTTATCATATTACTGAGGATGTATATCTGTTCAGGAAAGGGAGGAAGGGTCGGTCATTCGGTGAAGGAAGTAGTGTAAAGATTTTAATGAAGCAGAGAGAAATTTCTGGTTTTGTCAGGAGGAGATCATGAACTGCTCCCTCTGTGTAGCAGGAGAGACTCCTGGAAAGGGAACCTGAGGTTCCAGTCGGTCAGTCGGTCTGTCAGTTCGGGAAGAAATATTACCCAGCAGTTACAGGCTGTGCCTCACTACATCAGCTGTTCCTTCTCTGGAAATTCTACAGTATCCCGGAGAGCTCTCGGACTTTTGTGATGTCACTCGTGTCCTAGAAATGCCAACTGCCCTCAAGACACACTCTCTCGGTGCCTATAAGACTCGCTTCTAGACATGTTGTCTAGAGAATGGAGATCGTGGAGAGGCCAGAGGGAAGAAGTCGAAGAGAATTCACAACTAGCAGGGACTGGAGAGATTACAGGATGTGAGGACTGTGAGACTCCCAGGGCTAGGACTCAGGAACTGGGAGTTGTTCTTGTTCTCTGAGTTCCTAAAGGGCCAACCCACACCAATGATTCACGATAGTTGAATTGAAAAAGTCGGGAATTGACAAGGAGTGCGGAAGGTGTTAGTGAGATTTCAATACCATCACTGTACATCTTCTTCCCCTCCCCCCCCAAGTCCTTTTCGTTGTGTAGCAGTAATAACAGAGAAAGGGGAGTAGTGCTCTGCCAAAGCCCGTATTACAGCCATTAGCAGGGTTGAGGCATCAAGTGCTGCATTCAGTCCTCCTGGGACCCCCCTAAGGTTTCTGGCTTCCCAGTTAGAAATGACACCCTGGTCTCCAATTCAGCCTGAGAGCTCTGTAAGAGCCAATGGATGAGAGAGTAGGAAGAGACTTCAATATGAGTATGAAGCATCAAGCACACACCCCTATACTCCCTGAGGTCTCTGAAGTCACAGTGCATCCTCTATAGCTCTGAATAAGGCTTATGAAGCTTTCCCCTGGGTCACCTTGTGCAGAGTAATCCAGGTAACTTCTGAGAGACATGAAGCACCTTCCTACTGAATGAAGGGAAGACTGACTGACTAACTAATACCTACAGAGGGAGAAACTCAAGTCTGGTATTTCATAACTTCCTTGGACAAAGTCTCATCTGTCAGTCACTTCCTGAGGGTAGGAAGGAAGGAAGAAAGAAGGAAGGAAGGACAAGAATTATCTCTCCTTTTGTGTCCTTTTTACACTCTATTCATGCTCTGATGAATATTGTGATTCAAGTTCCCCGTTTCCCCTTCCTGTGGCTCTAGCTCAAGGAATAAGTTTGTTGTGTGTGTGTGTGTGTGTGTGTGTGTGTGTGTGTGTGTGTGTGTGTTGCTCTATCTAGGAGAAGCACCACAGCAATTGCATACTGATTGAGAAATTTGATTTTTAGGAAAAGATTTTCATATCTGTGAGTGGTCTCTCCATAACCATTCATCTTTCTTAAACATGAGTATAGGAATGAATGATCCCTCCCTCACTCACTCTTCATGGGAATGAGTATCTGCTCTTGCATTGAGGGCTCCCCTGGGTGAACCCCAGTTCTCAGCATCTCCAAACCAACCTGTCACATTCTAGCCACACATTTTCAAGCTTGAAATATATTCTGCTGAAATTTGGGATAATGAATTTCATCAACTATGGGACTAACTTGGTTCTGACAGGACACACTCACTCACAATCTCTCCTCATTACACACACATAGTGTAACAACTTTGTGGTTCCTCCCATAATGTGCTTATTTCTGTCAGGGAACTGAAAGCAAGCCAGCCAGCCAGCCAGCCAGCCAGCACTATCTTTCCTTGTTTCTCAGTTTGTTCTTATGTCTCTCTCCCCACAATATCTTCCTTTAAAAAATTATTTTTTTATCTTATGTGCATTTGTGTTTTTGCCATGGCTCTCAGGCTCTTGGATTACAGACAGTTGTGAGCTGCCATGTAGATGCTGGGAATTGAACCTAAACTATCTCTGCAGCCTGTCATGGAACATCTCTCTATATAGCCCTGCCTGGAAAACTTTCAGAGTTCACTCTGCCCCCTGAGTAAACGTGTTATGCTTCCTTTTATTGTATATTTAGTTTTTGTGTGTGTGTGTGTGTGTGTGTGTGTGAGAGAGAGAGAGAGAGAGATTCATTATGAAACCAAAAGTCAGTGAACTTTGTATTTATTTGTTTGTTCATTCATCCACATATTTACTTACTTACTCACTCTTAGTTAATTAATTAAGTAGAAGACTTATTGAATTAAGTCTTCTATTATTTATTTATTTGCAGTAGAAGACTTAATTCAGTAAGAATGATCTGAATGGTAGGGTATCCTTGGGCAAAGAGTAAGCTATCACGGTGACTTTCCCTTCTGAGAGGGAGCTTTCTGGTAAGATGTGAAACCACAGTTTCAAGTGCATGCTTTCCACAAGTCCTTTTCCAAGGTCAGGCGATTTTTAGGTGAGCAAGGGGTCTCCATTCATTCCCTTTGAGGAACTCTCAGGCCCTGACATTAACATCTGACTGGTGCCTTTTGACAAGGCCAATGGGACACTCCTCTGCCCCTCCCTGTCCTGATGTGACCTGAGAAGCCACACCCCACCCCAGTTCACAGGAGGCCCCTTTTAATCTAACTAACTCACGAACTAACTAACTGTACAGCATAAAATGTGGAATCTCTTCTCAGTGAAATGCTGTTGGCAGCCATTCGATGAATTTATGCTCATCTCAGATCAGATCCTGTCCAGCAGGGATATCTCAGATCAGATCCTGTCCAGCAGGGATATCTTCCTTCTGTGTTTCTTCTTCTTTTGTATGTTGCAGTCAGTTCAGATGTGTTGGTATATGGTAGAGGAGAGAGAGAGAGAGAGAGAGAGAGAGAGAGAGAGAGAGAGAGAGAGAGAGAGAGAGAGAAATGGAATTGCTTTTTATTTATTTGAAGACTTTTAATGATTCAGCTATTTCCAGCCATATTTATCAGCACATTTATTAGTACCAATGAGCACCTTCCTCTGAAAACATTGGAACCCCCCCATCTGCACATGTCATGGATATGCATGCATATGTGTGTGTGTGTGTGTGTGTGTGTGCGAGCGTGTGCACATCCTATCTATCTATCTATCTATCTATCTATCTATCCCTTCATCAAACTCCATTTCAGGAGCTGCTTTGCTGACACTCACCAAGTACCATTGAGATAGCCAGTGACAGTCAGGAGACAGAAAGAAGAAGGAAGGAAGGAAGGAAGGAAGGAAGGAAGGAAGGAAGGAAGGAAAGAAGGAAGAAAGGAAATATATGATCCACATTACCAAATAAAGAAAAAAATTTTAAAAAGTAAAAAAATTAAGAAAGTAAGTAAATACCTACATAAAAATACACAAAGAACAAATAAATGAATAAAAATAAGTAATAATTGGAATATTCAATAAGTAAATAAATGAGCAGATAAACAGACATATGAAAGAAGATAAGGAAGTGAAGTAAGGAATGTACGAAAAAGTAAGTAAATAACTAGGTGTGTCATTTTTTAAAGAAGTAAATAAATAGATAAGTAAGGAAGCAAAGAAATACACAAGAAGTCATGAAAAAAATAAGACAAATTCATTCAATCCATAAAAGACAAAACATGGAAACTGGTCGACCCACCCACGTTCACTCAGCCACCCCACCCAAATCAGGAGGGAGGTCTCTGTCCAGCAGGGCCTTCTTCTTTCCAAGTTGCAGTTAGTCAGATCTCTGGGCAAACAGAAAAGAAAGCAATTGTTTTAGACTTGAACAGTTTTAATATTATTCGAATGAATTAATATTCAGCTATTTATTCCCAGCCTTATTTATTTACTCCTGGATGACCACCGGGCACCTTCCTCTCACCTCCTCACATCTGGATGGATGGATGGATGGATGGATGGATGGATGGATGGATGGATGGATAGATAGATAGATAGATAAATAAATAGATAAATAAATAAATAAATAAATAAATAAAAAATAAAAAGAGTGAGTAGTGCGGGTTTGTGATAGAGAAAGGAACAATAGATAAACAAAAAGACAGACACATTTAAAAATGACATTAGTCAATCAAGACATGGAAAAAGAAAACTGGTAGACCCACGTTCACGAGGCCAACTGGTCAACCTGTGTACTTAGCATTTTATTTTGAGGCCAAACAATTTATCGGATAACTGGTGGGCACTTTAAATATAAAAAAGACGCTTCTAGTATTAGTGTTAAAAAGAGAGAGTGCACAGAGAGCTAACGGTTCGACCTGTCAGGTCAAGGCATATGTATGATGGAGAGATGGCTCAGAGGTTAAGAACATTACCTGCTCTTCCAAAAGTCCTGAGTTCAATTCCCAGCAACCACATATAGAATGAGATGTAATGAGAAGGTAGCACACAATCTTCTCAAAAATAACTCCCCATCAACCTTATACTCTATCTCAGCCCAACAGCATTAGACTAACTAAGTAACTTAATGACCTCCAACCCTGTAACATACTTTGGGTGAAGTTTTGTCTGAGTTAAAAAAAAACATGAAAAAGAAAACAGTGCTGTCCTAGAAAATTGCCTCTCCCTTTGA
Organism: Microtus agrestis; assembly: GCA_902806775.1. Taxonomy (NCBI): domain Eukaryota; kingdom Metazoa; phylum Chordata; class Mammalia; order Rodentia; family Cricetidae; genus Microtus; species Microtus agrestis. Next base: position 48,862 of record CADCXT010000666.1, read on the forward strand.
ACACGGCCCCTCCTTTGGGCTGAGTTTCCCAAAAAGCTCTGATGATGCAGGAGGCTACCAAGAGCCACCCAGTTGGTGCCTCAGCCGGATGCCTGTATCTGTGCCTTGGCAGCATCTATTCATCTCTTGCCACTCAGAGTCATGTTCCCTTAAGTTTAGCCTTACCTAAGTGCTTGTTCACTTCAGAGGACTCAACCCTCATCCTCCGTGTCCTCCTGGCCTAATTTCTCATATTACTGAGGATGAATATCTGTTCAGGAGGGGGAGGAAGTGTCGGTCATTCGGTGACGGAAGTAGTGAAAAGATTTTAATGAAGCAGAGAGAAATTTCTGGTTTTGACAGGAGGAGATCCTGAATGGCTCCCTCTGTGTCAGTCAGTCAGTCGGTCAGTTCGGGGAGAAATATTAGCAAGAATGTAAACGCCGTGCCTCACTACATCAGCTGTTCCTTCTCTGGAAATTCTACAGTATCCCGGAGAGCTCTCGGACTTTTGTGATGTCACTTGTGTCCTAGAAATGCCAACTGCCCTCAAGACACACTCTCTCGGTGCCTATAAGACGCGCTTCTAGACATGTTGTCTAGAGAATGGAGATCGTGGAGAGGCCAGAGGGAAGAAGTCGAAGAGAGTTCACAACTAGCAGGGACTGGAGAGATTTCGGGATGTGATGGCTGTGAGACTCCCTGGGCTAGGACTCAGGAACTTGGAGGTTTCTGGGATGCAATAGGCCTGTCTTGTTCTCTGAGTTCCTAAAGGGCCAACCCACACCAATGATTCACGATAGTTGAATTGAAAAAGTCGGGAATTGACAAGGAGTGCGGAAGGTGTTAGTGAGATTTCAATGCCATCACTGTACATCTTCTTCCCCTCCCCCCCAAGTCCTTTTTGTTGTGTAGCAGTAATAATAGAGAAAGGGGAGTAGTGCTCTGCCAAAGCCCGTATTACAGCCATTAGCAGGGTTGAGGCATCAAGTGCTGCATTCAGTCCTCCTGTGACCCCCTAAGGTTTCTGGCTTCCCAGTTAGAAATGACACCCTGGTCTCCAATTCAGCCTGAGAGCTCTGTAAGAGCCAATGGATGAGAGAGTAGGAAGAGACTTCAATTTTTTTCTTTTTTCTTTCTTCTTTTGTCTTTTTCCTTTCTTTTCTTTTTTTTTTTTTCTTTCTTTCTTTCTTTCTTTCTTTCTTTCTTTTGCTGTTATGTTTTTCAAGAAAGGGTTTCTTTGTGTATCTTGGGCTGTCCTAAAACTCACTCTGTAAATCAGGCCATCCTTGAGCTCACAGAGATCTGTGTGTGAGCAGAGATTAAAGGCATGCACCGAGCCCCACACACCACACCCCGGCTGAGACTGCAATTTCTTGTTATCTCTGGGTGTCCTGGGCTGTTAGTAAGTGAGGATGGCTCTGTTTTTTGAATGTTTGTGAATCCAAACTATGTTCTGCCCTTCAATGATATGAGTCTACATACAGAGGGGGAAACTCAAGTCTGGTATTTCATAACTTGCTTGGACACAGTCTCATCTGTCAGTCACTAGCTGAGGGAATTAAGGAAGGAAGGAAGGACCAGAATTATCTCTCCTTTTGTGTCCTTTTTACACTCTTCACATGCTCTGATGAATATTGTGATTGAAGTTGGACGTGTCCCCTTCCTGTGGCTCTAGATCAACGAATCCATTTTGTGTGTGTGTGTGTGTGTGTGTGTGTGTGTGTGTGTGTTGCTCTATCTAGAAGAAGCACCACCACAGTTGCATACTGATAAAGAAATTTGATTATTAGGAAAAGATTTTTCATATCTGCTGAAGTATTGGGATAATGAATTTCATCAACTATGGGACTAACCTTGTCCTTTTATTGTATATTTAGTTTCTGTTTGTTTGTTTGTGTGTGTGTGTGTGTGTGTGTGAGAGAGAGAGAGAGAGAGAGAGAGAGAGAGAGAGAGAGAGAGAGAGAGAGAGAGAGGGAGAGATTCATTATGAAACCAAAGGTCAGCGAACTTTGTATTTATTTCTTTGTTCATCCATCCACATATTTGCTTACTTACTTACTCACTCTTAGTTAATTCAGTAAGTAGAAGACTTGCTGAATTAAGTCTTCTATTATTTATTTATTTGCAGTAGAAGACTTAATTCAGTAAGAATGATCAGAATGGTAGGGTATCCTTGGGCAAAGAGTAAGATATTACAGTGACTTTCCCTTCTGAGAGGGAGCTTTCTGGTAAGTTGTGAAACCACAGTTTGAAGTGCCTGCTTTCCACAAGTCCTTTTCCAAGGTCAGGCGTTTTTTAGGTGAACAAGGATCTCCATTCATTCCCTTTGAGGAACTCTCAGGCCCTGACATTAACATCTGACTGGTGCCTATTGTCAAGGCCAATTGGACACTCCTCAGGCCCTCCCTGACTTGATGTGACCTGAGAAGCCACACCCCACCCCAGTTCACAGGAGGCCCCTTTTAATCTAACTAACTAACTAACTAACTAACTAACTAACTAACTGTACAGCATAAAATGTGGAATCTCTTCTCAGTGAAATGCTGTTGGCAGCCATTCGACGAATTTATGCTCATCTCAGATCAGATCCTGTCCAGAAGGGATATCTCAGATCAGATCTTGCCCAGCAGGGATATCTTCCTTCTGTGTTTCTTCTTCTTTTGTATGTTGCAGTCAGTTCAGATGTGCTGGTATATGGTGAGAGAGAGAGAGAGAGAGAGAGAGAGAGAGAGAGAGAGAGAGAGAGAGAGAGAAATTGAATTGCTATTTATTATTTGAAGACTTTTAATGATTCAGCTATTTCCAGCCTTATTTATCATCACATTTGTTATTACCAGTGAGCACCTTCCTCTGAAATCATTGGATCCTCCCCTTCTGTACATGTCATGCACGTGCGTGCATATATGTGTGTGTGTGAGCGTGTGTGCATCCTATCTATCTATCTATCCCTTCATCAAATTCCATTTCAGGAGCTGCTTTGCTGACACTCACCCAGAACCATTGAGATAGCCAGTGACAGTCAGGAGACAGAAAGAAAGAAGGAGGAAGGAAAGGAAGGAAGGAAGGAAGGAAGGAAGGAAATAAATGATCCAAATTTCCAAAGAAAGAAAAAAATTTAAAAAGTAAAAAAAAATTAAGAAAGTAAGTAAATACCTACATAAAAATAGTCAAAGAACGAATCAATGAATAAAAATAAGTAATAATTGGAATATTCAATAAGTAAATAAATGAGCAGATAAACAGATATATGAAAGAAGATAAGGAAGTGAAGTAAGGAATGTAAGAAAAAGTAAGTAAATAACTAGGTGGGTCATTTTTTAAAGAAGTAAGTAAATAGGTAAGTAAGGAAGCAAAGAAATACACAAGATGTCATGAAAAAAAAGAGACACATCCATTAATCCATAAAAGACAAAGCATGGAAACTTGTCGACCCACCCTCATTCAATCAGCCATCCAAACCAAAGCAGGAGGAAGGTCTCTGTCCAGCAGGGCCTTCTTCTTTCCAAGTTGCAGTCAGTCAGATCTCTGGGCAAACAGAAAAGCAAGCAATTGTTTTCGACTTGAACAGTTTTAATATTATTCGAATGAACTAATATTCAGATATTTATTCCCAGCCTTATGTATTTACACATGAATGACCATTGGGCACCTTCCTCTCACCTCCTCCTGCTAGATGGATGGATGGATGGTTACATAGATAGATAGATAGATAGAAAAATAAAAAGAGTGAGTAGGGCGGGTTGGGATAGATAAAGGAACAACAGATAAACAAACCAACAGACACATTTAAAAATTAAATTAGTCAATCAAGACATGGGAAAAGACAACTGGTCGAGCCACGTTCACGAGGCCAACTGGTCAACTTGGATAGTTATCATTTTAAAGCCAAATACTTTATCGGATAACTTTTCGACCCGCTTATAGTTTAGTGAAAAGAGAGAGTACACAGAGAGCCAACTGGTCGACCCATCAGGTCGAGGCATATGTTTGATAATATATATATATATATATATATATATATATATATATATATATATATATAATGAGACTGCAACTACAGTCATACAAAGTGTTAAAAAAAGAAAGAAAGAGAAAACGAAAAAAAATGAGACTGCATCCTAAGAAAGTAGACTGGGCAAAGTTAATTCAGAAGTCCGGCATCCCCAGAGTGACATCTCCAGAGCTGCTGTGCTATTACATATGGCAAGGAATGATGCACTGTGTATTCCTAGCCATAGAGATTGCATTTTAAGGAGTTCATTTTAAAGTTGGCCACTTTAAAATGAGACTTAATAAGAAGCTAGCACACAATCTTCTCAAAAATAACTCCCCATCAACCTTATACTGTATCTCAGCCCATCAGCATTAGACTAACTAAGTAACTTAATGACCTCCAACCCTGTAACATACTTTGGGTGAAGATTTGTCTGAGTAAAAAAAAATGAAAAAGAAAACAGTGCTGTCCCAGAAAATTCCCTCTCCGTTTGAACACAGCCCCTCCTTTGGGCTGAGTTTCCCACACAGCTCTGATGCAGGAGGATACCGAGAGCAGCCCAGTTGGTGCCTCAGCCGGATGCCTGTATGTGTGCCTTAGCAGGAGCTATTCATCTCTTGCCACTCAGAGTCAAGTTCCCTTAAGTTTAGCCTTCCCTATGTGCTCGTTCACTTCAGAGGACTCAACCCTCATCCTCCGTATCCTCCTGGCCTAATTTCTCATATTACTGAGGATGAATATCTGTTCAGGAGAGGGAGGAAGGGTCGGTCTTTTGGTGAAGGAAGTAGTGAAAAGATTTTAATGAAGCAGAGAGAAATTTCTGGTTTTGGCAGGAGGAGATCCTGAATGGCTCCCTCTGTGTCGCAGGAGAGACTCTTGGGAAGGAAACCTCAGGTTCCGGTCAGTCGGTCGGTCCGTCAGTTCTGGGAGAAATATTAGCAAGGAGGTAAAGGCCGTGCCTCATGACAGAAGCTTTCCCTTCTCTGGTAATTCTACAGTATCCCGGAGAGCTCTCGGAATTTTGTGATGCCACTCGTGTTCTAGAAACGCCAACTGCCCTCAAGACACACTCTCTCTGTGCCTATAAGACTCGCTTCTAGACATGTTATCTAGAGAATGGAGATCGTGGAGAGGCCAGAGGGAGGAAGACAAAGTGAGTTCACCACTAGCAGGGACTGGAGAGATTTCTGGATGTGATGGCTTTGAGACTTCCAGGGCTAGGGCTCAGGAACTGGGTGGTTTCTGGGATGCAATAGGCCTGTCTTGTTTCTCTGAGTTCTTAAAGGTCCAACCCAAACCAAAGATTCACGATAGTTGATTGGACAAAGTCGGGAATTGACAAGGAGTGCGGAAGGTGTCAGTGAGATTTAAATACCAGCACTGCACATCATCCCCGCCCTCCAACCCAAGTCCTTTTCGTTGTGTAGCAGTAATAATAGAGAAAGGGGAGTAGTGCTCTTCCAAAGCCCGTATTACAGCCATTAGCAGGGTTGAGGCATCAAGTGCTGCATTCAGTCTACCTGTGACCCCCTAAGGTTTCTGGCTTCCCAGTTATAAATGACACCCTGGTCTCCAGTTCAGCCTGAGAGCTCTTTAAGAGCCAATGGATGAGAGAGTGGGAAGAGACTGCAATTTTTTTTTTTTCTTTCTTCTTTTGTCTTTTTTTTCTTTCTTTCTTTCTTTCTTTCTTTCTTTCTTTTGCTGTTTTGTTTTTCAAGAAAGGGTTTCTTTGTGTATCTTGGGCTGTCCTAAAACTCACTCTGTAAATCAGGCCATCCTTGAGCTCACAGAGATCTGTGTGTGAGCAGAGATTAAAGTCATGCACCGACCAACACAACACAGCCCGGCCGAGCCTGCAATTTCTTGTTGTCTTTGGGTGTCCTGGGCTGTTAGTAAGTGAGGATGGCTCTGTGTTGTGATTGTTTTTGAATCCAGACTATGTTCTGCCCTTCAATGATATGAGTCTGAAGCATCAAGCACCCACCCCTATACTCCCTGAGGTCTTTGGAGTAATGGTGCATCCTCTATAGCTCTGAATAAGGCTTAGAAAGCTTTCCCCTGCGTCACCTTGTGCAGATGAAACCAGGTATCTTCTGAGAGACATGCACCACCTTCCTACAGAAAGAAGGGAGGAATGACTGACTAACTAATACCTACAGAGGGGGAAACTTAAGTCTGGTATTTCATAACTTGCTTAGACAAAGTCTCTTCTGTCAGTCACTTCCTGAGAGAAGGAAGGAAGAAAGGAAGGACGGACCAGATTTATCTCCCCTTTTGTATCCTTTTTACACTCTTCTCATGCTCTGATGAATATTCAAGTCGGCCGTGTCCCCTTCCTGTGGCTCTAGATCAAGGAATCAGTTTCTGTGTGTGTGTGTGTGTGTGTGTGTGTGTGTGTGTGTGTGTTGCTCTATTTAGGAGAAGCACCACAGCAGTTGCATACTGATTGAGAAGTTTGATTTTTAGGAAAAGATTTTTCATATCTGTGAGTGGTCTCTCCATAGCCATTCATCTTTCCTTAAACTTGAGTATAGGAATGAATGATCCCTCCCTCCCTCACTCTACATGGGAATGAGTGTCTGCTCTTGCATTGAGGGCACCGCTGGGTGAACCCCAGTTCTCAGCATCCTAAAGCCCAACCTGTCACATGCTGACCACACATTTGCAAGCTTGGCATATATTCTGCTGAAGTTTTGGGATAATGAATTTCATCAACTATGGGACTAACTTTGTTCTGACAGGACACACTCACTTACAATCTCTCCTCATTACACCCACATATTGTGACAACTTTGTGCTTCCTCCATAATGTGCTTATTTCTGTGAGGGACTGAAAGCAAGCCAGCCAGCCAGCCAGCCAGCACTATCTTTCATTGTTTCTCAGTTTGTTCTTATATTCTGTCTTTCCTCCCACAATCTCATCTTTAAAAATTTATTTATTTTGATCTTATGTGCATTTGTGTTTTTGCCATGGCTCTCAGGCTCCTGGATTACAGACAGATGTGAACTGAAATGTAGATGCTGGGAATTGAACCTAAACTATCTCTGCAGCCCGACATGGAACATCTCTCTATATAGCCCTGTTTGGAAAGCTTTCAGAGTTCAATCTGCCCCCTGAAAAAACGTGTTATGCTTCCTTTTATTGTATATTTAGTTTTTGTTTGTGTTTGTGTGTGTGTGTGAGAGAGAGAAAGAGAGAGAGAAAGAGAAAGAGAGAGAGAGAGAGAGAGAGATTCATTATGAAACCAAAAGTCAGCGAACTTTGTATTTATTTGTTTGTTCATCCATCCACACTTACTAACTCTTAGTTAATTCAGTAAGTAGAAGACTTACTGAATTAAGTCTTCTATTATTTATTTATTTGCAGTAGAAGACTTAATTCAGTAAGAATGATCAGAATGGTAGGGTATCCTTGGGCAAAGAGTAAGATATCACGGTGACTTTCCCTTCTGAGAGGGAGCTTTCTGTTAAGATGTGAAACCAAAGTTTCAAGTGCCTGCTTTCCACAAGTCCTTTTCCAAGGTCAGGCGTTTTTTAGGTGAGCAAGGTCTCCATTCATTCCGGCTTTGAGGAACTCTCAGGCCCTGACATTAACATCTGACTGGTGCCTATTGTCAAGGCCAATGGAACACTCCTCAGCCCCACCCTGACCTGACTTGACCTGAGAAGCCACACCCCACCCCAGTTCACAGGAAACCCCTTTTAATCTAACTAACTAACTAACTGTACAGCATAAAATGTGGAATCTCTTACCCATGAAATGCTGTTGGCAGCCATTCGAGGAATATATACTAATCTCAGATCAGATCCTGTCCAGCAGGGATATCTCAGATCAGATCCTGTCCAGAAGGGACATCTTCCTTCTGTGTTTCTTCTTCTTTTGTATGTTGCAGTCAGTTCAGATGTGCTGGTATATGGTGAGAGAGAGACAGAGAGTAATGGTATTGCTTTTTATTTATTTGAATACTTTTAATGATTCAGCTATTTCCAGCCTTATTTATCAGCACATTTATTTTTACCAGTGAGCACCTTCCTCTGAAAACATTGGAATGCCCCCATCTGTACATGTCATGCACTTGCGTGCATATGTGTGTGTGTGTGTGTGTGTGTGTTTGAGTGTGTGTGCATACTATGTATCTATCTATCCCTTCATCAAATTACATTTCAGGAGCTGCTTTGCTGACACTCACCCAGATCCATTGAGATAGAAAGTGACAGTCAGGAGACACGAAGAAAAAGGAAGTAAGGAAGGAAGGAAAGAAGGTAGGAAGGAAGGAAGGAAGGAAATAAACAATCCACATTTCCGAAGAAATAAAAAAATTTTAAAAAGTAAAAATAAATTAAGAAAGTAAGTAGATACCTACATAAATATAGACAAAGAACGAATAAATGAATAAAAATAAGTAATAATTAGAATATTCACTAAGTAAATAAATGAGCAGATAAACAGATATATGAAAGAAGATAAGGAAGTAAAGTAAGGAATGTACGAAAAAGTAAGTAAATAACTAGGTGGGTCATTTTTTAAAGAAGTAAGTAAATACATAAGTAAGGAAGCAAAGAAATACACAAGAAGTCATGAAAAAAATGAGACACATCCATTCAATCCATAAAAGACAAAAAATGGAACTGTTCGACCCACCCACGTTCACTTAGCCACCCCACCCAAAGCAGGAGGGAGGTCTCTGTCCAGCAGGGCCTTCTTCTTTCCAAGTTGCAGTCAGTCAGATCTCTGGGCAAACAGAAAAGAAAGCATTTGTTTTCGACTTGAACAGTTTTAATATTATTCGAATGAATTAATATTCAGCTATGTATTTCCAGCCTTATTTATTTACCCCTGGATGACCACCGAGCACCTTCCTCTCACCTCCTCCCATCTGATTGGATGGATGAATGGATTATGGATGGATGGATGGATAGATAGATAGATAGATAGATAGATAGATAGATAGATAGATAGATAGATAGATAGATAAATAAGAAATAAAAAGAGTGAGTAGGGCGGGTTGGGATAGAGAAAGAAACAACAGATAAACAAAGAGACAAACACACTTAAAAATGACATTAGACAATCAAGACATGGAAAAAGACAACTGGTTGTCACATGTTCACAAGGCCAACTGGTCAACCTGGGTACTTAGCATTTTAAGGCCAAACACTTTATCGGATAACTTGTCGACCCGCTTCTAGTTTAGTGAAAAGAGAGAGTGCACAGAGAGCCAACTGGTCGACCCATCAGGTCGAGGCATATGTATGATAAATATATATATATATATATATATATATATATATATATATATATAAAATGAGACTGCAACTACAGTCATAAGCAGTGTTAAAAAAAAGAAAAAAAGAAAAAACTGAGACTGCATCCTAAGAATGTAGACTGGGGAAAGTTAATTCAGAAGTGCAGCATCCCCGGGGTGACATCTCCAGAGCTGCTGCGTTATTACATATGGCAAGGAATGATGCATTGTGTATTCCTAGCCATAGAGATTCCCTTTAAGAAGTTCATTTTAAAGTTGACCACTTTAGAATGAGACTTAATGAGAAGCTAGCACACAATCTTCTCAAAAATAACTCCCCATCAACCTTATACTCTATCTCAGCCCAACAGCATTAGACTAACTAAGTAACTTAATGACCTCCAACCCTGTAACATACTTTGGGTGAAGTTTTGACTGAGTAAAATAAAAACATGAAAAAGAAAACAGTGCTGTCCTAGAAAATTTCCTCTCCCTTTGAACACGGCCCCTCCTTTGGGCTGAGTTTATCGCACAGCTTGGATGATGCAGGAGGATACCTAGAGCCGCCCAGTTGGTGCCTCAGCCCGATGCCTGTATCTGTGCCTTGGCAGCAGCTATTCAACTCTTGCCACTCAGAGTCAAGTTCCCTTAAGTTTAGCCTTCCCTAAGTGCTCGTTCACTTCAGAGGACTCAACCCACATCCTCCGTGTCCTCCTGGCCTAATTTCTCATATTACTGAGGATGAGCAGAAGGGTCGATCATTCGGTGAAGGAAGTAGTGAAAAGATTTTAATAAGGCAGAGAGATATTTCTGGTTTTGGCAGGAGGAGATCCTGAATGGCTCCCCCTGTGTCACAGGAGAGACTCCTGGAAAAGAAACCACAGACTCCGGTCGGTCGGTCGGTTGGTCAGTTCGGGGAGAAATATTAGCCAGGACGTAAAGGCCGTGCCTCATGACATCAGCAGTCCCTTCTCTGTAAATTCTACGGTATCCCTGAGAGCTCTCAGAATTTTTTGATGTCACTCGTGTCCTAGAAACGCCAACTGCCCTCAAGACACACTCTCTCGGTGCCAATAAGACTCACTTCTAGACATGTTTTCTAGAGAATGGAGATCGTGGAGAGGCCAGAGGAAGGAAGATGAAGTGAGTTCACCACTAGCAGGGACTGGAGAGATTTCTGGATGTGATGGCTTTGAGATTTCCAGGGCTAGGGCTCAGGAACTGGGATGTTTCTGGGATGCAATAGGCCTGTATTGTTTCTCTGAGTTCCTAAAGGGCCAACCCACACCAAAGACTCACGATAGTTGATTTGACAAAGTCGGGAAGTGACAAGGAATGCGGAAGGTGTCAGTGAGATTTCAATACCAGCACAGCACATCATCCCCCCTCCCCCCAAGTCCTTTTCCTTGTGTAGCAGTAATAATAGAGAAAGGGGAATAGTGCTCTGCCAAAGCCCGTATTACAGCCATTAGCAGGGTTGAAGCATCAAGTGCTGCAGTCAGTCCTCCTGTGACACCCCTAAGGTTTCTGGCTTCCCAGTTATAAATGACACCCTGGCCTCCAGTTCAGCCTGAGAGCTCTTTAAGGGCCAGTGGATGAGATAGTAGGAAGAGACTGCAATTTTTTTCTTTTTTCTTTCTTCTTCTTTTGTCTTTTTCCCTTCCTTTTCTTTCTTTCTTTTTTTCTTTCTTTTTGCTTTTTTTTTCAAGAAAGGGTTTCTTTGTGTATCTTGGGCTGTCCTAAAACTCACTCTGTAAATCAGGCCATCCTCGAGCTCACAGAGATCTGTGTGTGAGCAGAGATTAAAGGCATGCACCGACCCCCACACACCACAGCCCGGCCGAGACTGCAATTTCTTATTATCTCTGGGTGTCCTGGGCTGTTAGTAAGTGAGGACGGCTCTGTGGTGTGAATCTTTGTGAATCCAGACTATGTTCTGCCCTTCAATGATATGAGTCTGAAGCATCAAGCACTCACCCCTATACTCCCTGAGGTCTCTGAAGTCACGGTGCATCCTCTATAGCTCTGAATAAGGCTTAGAAAGCTTTCCCCTGTGTCACCTTGTGCAGAGGAAACCAGGTAACTTCTGAGAGACATTCACCACCTTCCTACAGAAAGAAGGGAGGACTGACTGACTAACTAATACCTACAGAGGTGGAAACTCAAGTCTGGTATTTCATAACTTGCTTGTACAAAGTCTCATCTGTCATTCACTTCCTGGGAGGAAGGAAGGAAGGAAGGAAGGAGGAAGGAAGGACCAGAATTATCTCTCCTTTTGTGTCCTTTTTACACTCTTTTCATGCTCTGATGAATATTGTGATTCAAGGTGGCCATGTCCCCTTCCCATGTCTCTAGATCAAGGAATCATTTTGTGTGTGTGTGTGTGTGTTTGTGTGTGTTGCTTTATCTAGGAGAAGCACCACAGCAGTTGCATACTGATTGAGAAATTTGATTTTTAGGAAAAGATTTTTCATATCTGTGAGTGGTCTCTCCATAGCCATTCATCTTTCCTTAAACTTGAGTATATTAATGAATGATCTGTCCCTCCCTTCTTCCCTAACTCCCTCCCTCATTCTTCACAGGAATGAGTGTCTGCTCTTGCATTGAGGGCTCCCCTGGGTGAACCCCAGTTCTCAGCATCTCCAGCCCAACCTGTCACATGCTGACCACACATTTTCAAGCTTGGGATATATTCTGCTGAAGTTTTGGGATAATGAATTTCATCAACTATGGGACTAACTTTGTTCTGATAGGACACACTCACTCACAATCTCTCCTCATTACACCCACATAGTGTAACAATTTTGTGGTTCCTCCATAATGTGCTTATTTCTGTCAGGGAACTGAAAACAAGCCAGCCAGCCGGCCAGCCAGCCAGCCAAAACTATCTTTCCTTGTTTCTCAGTTTGTTCTTATATTCAGTCTCTCCTCCCCCAATCTCTTCCTTTAAAGAAATATTTATTTTTGTCTTATGTTCATTTGTGTTTTTGCCATGGCTCTCAGGCTCCTGGATTACAGACAGCTGTGAGCTGCCATGTAGATGCTGGGAATTGAACCTAAACTATCTCTGAGCTCGACATGGAACATCTCTCTATATAGCCCTGCCTGGAAAACTTTCAGAGTTCACTCTGCCCCCTGAGTAAACGTGTTATGCTTCCTTTTATTGTATATTTAGTTTTTGTTTGATTGTGTGTGTGCATGTGTGTGTGTGTGAGAGAGAGAAAGATTCATTGTGAAACCAAAAGTCAGCGAACTTTGTATTTATTTGTTTGTTCATCAATCCACATATTTGCTTACTTACTTACTCACTCTTAGTTAATTCAGTAAGTAGAGGACTTACTGAATTAAGTCTTCTATTATTTATTTATTTGCAGTAGAAGACTTAATTCAGTAAGAATGATCAGAATGGTAGGGTATCCTTGGACATGGAGTAAGATATCACGGTGACTTTCCCTTCTGAGAGGGAGCTTTCTGGTAAGATGTGAAACCACAGTTTCAAGTGCCTGTTTTCCACAAGACCTTTTCCAAGTTCAGGCATTTTTTAGGTGAGCAAGGGTCTCCATTCATTCCCTTTGAGGAACTCTCAGGCCCTGACATTAACATCTGACTGGTGCCTATTGTCAAGGCCAATGGGACACTCCTCAGACCCTCCCTGACCTGACGTGACCTGAGAAGCCACACCCCACCCCAGTTCACAGGAGGCCCCTTTTAATATAACTAACTAACTAACTAACTAACTGTACAGCATAAAATGTGGAATCTCTTCTCAGTGAAATGCTGTTGGCAGCCATTCGATGAATTTATGCTCATCTCAGATCAGATCCTGTCCAGCAGGTGTATCTCAGATGAGATCCTGTCCAGCAGGGATATCTTCCTTCTGTGTTTCTTCTTCTTTTGTATGTTGCAGTCAGTTCAGATGTGCTGGTATATGGTGAGAGAGAGAGATAGAGAGATAGAGAGAGAGAGAGAGAGAGAGAGAGAGAAATGGAATTGCTTTTTATTTATTTGAAGACTTTTAATGATTCAGCTATTTCCAGCCTTATTTATCAGCACATTTATTATTACCAGTGAGCACCTTCCTCTGAAAACATTGAAACCCTCCATCTGTTTATGTCCTGCACTGTGTGTGTGTGTGTGTGTGTGTGTGTGTCTGTGTCCAAGTGTGTGCAAACCATCTTTCTATCTATCTATCTATCTATCTATCTATCTATCTATCTATCTATCTATCTATGTGTCTATCTATTTATCCCTTCTTCAAATTCCCTCTAAGGAGCTGTGACAGTGACAGTCAGGAGACAGAAAGAAAGAAGGAAGGAAGGAAGGAAGGAAGGAAGGAAGGAAGGAAATAAATGATCTACATTTCCAAAGAAAGAAAGAAATTTTTTAAAGTAAAAAAAAATTGAGAACGTAAGTAAATACCTACATAAAAATAGACAAAGAACAAATAAATGAATAAAAATAAGTAATAATTGGAATATTCAATAAGTAAATAAATGAGCAGATAAACAGATATATGAAAGAAGATAAGGAAGTGAAGTAAGGAATGTAAAATAAGTAAGTAAATAACTAGGTGGGTCATTTTTTAAAGAAGTAAGTAAATAGATAAGTAAAGAAGCAAAGAAATACACAAGAAGTCATGAAAAAAATGAGACACATCCGTTCAATCCATAAAAGACAAAACATGGAAACTGGTCAACCCAGCCATGTTCACTCAGTCACCCCACCCAAAGCAGGAGGGACGTCTCTGTCCAGCAGGGCCTTCTCCTTTCCAAGTTGCAGTCAGTCAGATCTCTGGGCAAACAGAAAAGAAAGCAATTGTTTTCAACTTGAACAGTTTTAATGTTATTCGAATGAATTAATATTCAGCTATTTATTCCCAGCCTTATTTATTTACCCCTCGATGACCACCGGGCACCTTCCTCTCACCTCATGCCCTCTGGATGGATAGATGGATGGATGGATGGATGGATAGATAGATAGATAGATAGATAGATAGATAGATAAAAAATAAAAAGAGTGAGTAGGGTGGGTTGGGATAGAGAAAGGAACAACAGATAAACAAACCGATGGACACATTTAAAAATGACATTAGTCAATCAAGACATGGAAAAAGACAACTGGTCGACCCACGTTCACGAGGCCAACTGGTCGACCAGGGTGCTTTGCATTTTAAGGCCAAACATTTTATCGGATAACTGGTCGACCCGCTTCTAGTTTAGTGAAAAGAGAGAGTACACAGAGAGCCAACTGTTCCACCCGTCAGGTTGAGGCATATGTATGATAAAAATATATAGATAAATAAAAAATGAGACTCCAACGACATTCATAAGCAGTGTTAAAAAAAATGAAAGAAACAAAGAAAAAAATGAGACTGCACGCTAAGAAAGTAGACAGGGAAAAGTTAATTCAGAAGTGCCACATCCCCAGAATGTCATCTCCAGAGCTGCTGCGCTCTTACATATGGCAAGGAGAGATGCAATGTGTATTCCTAGCCACAGAGATTGCATTTTAAGGAGTTCATTTTAAAGCTGACCATTTTAGAATGAGACTTAATGAGAAGCTAGCACAAAATCTTATCAAAAATAACTCCCCATCAACCTTATACTCTATCTCAGCCCAACAGCATTAAACTAAGTAACTTAATGACCTCCAACCCTGTAACAAACTTTGTGTGAAGTTTTGTCTGAGTTAAAAAAAAACATGAAAAAGAAAACAGTGCTGTCCTAAAAAATTCCCTCTCCCTTTGACACGGCCCCTCCTTTGTGCTGAGTTTCCCACACAGCTCTGATGATGCAGGAGGATACCGAGAGACACCCAGTTGGTGCCTCAGCCCGATGCCTATATGTGTACCTTGGCAGCAGCTATTCATCTCTTGCCAATCAGACTAAAGTACCCTTATGTTTAGCCTTCCCTAAGTGCTAGTTCACTTCAGAGGACTCAACCCTCATCCTCCGTGTCCTCCTGGCCTAATTTCTCATATTACTGAGGATGAATATCTGTTCAGGAGAGGGAGGAAGGGTCGGTCATTCGATGAAGGAAGTAGTGAAAAGATTTTAATGAATCAGAGAGATATTTCTGGTTTTGGTAGGAGGAGATCCTGAAGGGCTCCCTCTGTGGCACAGAAGAGACTCCTGCAAAGGAATCCTCAGGTTCTGGTCAGTCGGTCGGTCAGTTCGGGGAGAAATATTAGCAAGGAGGTAAAGGCCATGCCTCACGACATCAGCAGTCCCTTCTCTGGAAATGCTATGGTATCCCGGAGAGCTCTCTGACATTTGTGATGTCACTCGTGTCCTAAAAACGCCATCTGCCCTCAAGACACACTCTCTCGGTGCCTATAATACTCGCTTCTAGACATGTTGTCTAGAGAATGGAGAGTGTGGAGAGGCCAGAGGGAGGAAGACGAAGTGATTTCACCACTAGCAGATACTGGGGAGATTTCTGGATGTGATGGCTTTGAGACTTCCAGGGCTAGGGCTCAGGAACTGGGAGGTTTCTTGGATGCAATAGGCCTGTCTTGTTTCTCTGAGTTCCTTAAGGGCCAACCTACACCAAACATTAACGATAGTTGATTTGACAAAGTCGGGAATTGACAAGGAGTGCGGAAGTTGTCAGTGAGGTTTCAATACCAGCAATGCACATCATTCCCCCTCACCTCAAATCCTTTTCTGTGTGTAGCAGTAATAATAGAGAAAGGGGAGTAGTGCTCTGCCAAAGCCCGTATTACAGCCATTAGCAGGGTTGAGGCATTAAGTGCTGCAGTCAGTCATCCTGTAATCCCACTAAGGATTCTGGCTTCCCAGTTATAAATGACATCCTGGTCTTCAGTTCAGCCTGAGAGCTCCTTAAGAGCCAATGAATGAGAGAGTAGGAAGAGACTGCAATTTTTTTCTTTTTCTTTCTTCTTCTTTGTTTTTTCTTTCTTTTTTTTTTTTTTCTTTCTTTCTTTCTTTCTTTCTTTCTTTCTTTCTTTCTTTCTTCTGCAGTTCTGTTTTTCAAGAAAGGGTTTCTTTGTGTATCTTGGGCTGTCTTAAAACTCACTCTGTAAATCAGGCCATCCTTGAGCTCACAGAGATCTGTGTGTGAGCAGAGATTTAAGGCATGCACCGACCCCCACACACCACAGCCCGGATGAGACTGCAATTTCTTGTTATCTCTGGGTGTCCTGGGCTGTTAGAAGTGAGGATAGCTCTGTGTTGTGAATGTTTGTGAATCCAGACTATGTTCTACCCTTCAATGATATGAGTCTGAAGCATCAAGCACCCACCCCTATACTCCCTGAGGTCTCTGAAGTCACGGTGCATCCTCTAGAGCTCTGAATAAGTCTTAGAAAGCTTATCCCTGGGTCACCTCTTACAGAGGAAAACAGATAAATTCTAAGAGACATGCACCAGCTTCCTACAGAAAGAAGGGAGGACTGACTGACTGACTAATACCTACAGAGGGGGAAACTCAAGTCTGGTATTTCATAACTTGCTTGGACAAAGTCTCATCTGTCAGTCACTTCCTGAGGGAAGGAAAGAAGGAAAGGAAGTAAGGACCAGAATTATCTCTCCTTTTGTGTCCTTTTTAAACTCTTCTCATGCTCTTATGAATATTGTGATTCAAGTTGGCCTTGTCCCATTCCTGTGGCTCTAAATCAAGGAATCAGTTTGTGTGTGTGTGTGTTGCTCCATCTAGGAGAAGAACCACAGCAGTTGCATACTGATTGAGAAATTTGATTTTTAGGAAAAGATTTCTCATATCTGTGAGTGGTCTCTCCATAGCCATTCATCTTTCCTTAACCTTGCGTATAAGAATGAATGATCCCTCCCTCCCTCACTCTTCATGGGAATGAGTGTCTGCTCTTGCATTGAGGGCTCCCCTGGGTGAACCCCAGTTCTCAGCATCTCCAGCCCATCCTGTCACATGCTGACTGCACATTTGCAAGCTTGGGATATATTCTGTTGAAATTTTTGGATAATGAATTTCATCAACTATGAGACTAACTTTGTTCTGACAGGACACTCTCATTCACAATGTCTCCTCATTACACCCACATAGTGTAACAACTTTGTGGTTCCTCCATAATGTGCTTATTTCTGTCAGGGAACTGAAAGCAAGCCAGCCAGCCTGCCAGCCAGCCACAACTATCTTTCCTTGTTTCTCAGTTTGTTCTTATATTCGGTCTCTCTCCCCCCCAATCTTTTAATTTAAAAAAATTATTTTTTTTTATCTTATGTGCATCTGTGTTTTTGCCATGGCTCTCAGGCTCCTGGATTACAGACAGCTGTGAGCTGCCATGTAGATGCTGGGAAGTGAACCAAACCTTCCAGGCAGGGCTATATAGAGAGATGTTCCATGTCAGGCTACAGAGGTAGTTTAGGTTCATATCCCAGCATCTACATGGCAGCTCATAGCTGTCTGTAATCCAGCAGCCTGAGAGCTATGGCAAAAACGCAAATGCACATAAGATAAAAATAAATAAATTTTTTAAAGGAAGAGATTGTGGGGGGAGAGAGGCAGAATATAAGAACAAACTGAGAAACAAGGAAAGATAGTGCTGGCTGGCTGGCTGACTGGCTGGCTGGCTGGCTGGCTGTCTGCCCGGCTTGCTTTCAGTACCCTGACAGAAATAAGCACATTATGGAGGAACCACAAATTGTTACACTATGTGGGTGTAATGAGGAGAAATTGTGAGAGCTCTCCGGGATTCCATAAAATTTCCAGAGAAGGGACTGCTGATGTCATGAGGCACGGCCTTTACCTCCTTGCTAATATTTCTCCCCGAACTGACCGACTGACTGACTGACAGGAACCTGAGTTTACCTTTCCAGGAGTCTCTCCTGCGACACAGAGGGAGCCATTCTGGATCTCCTCCTGTCAAAACCAGAAATTTCCCTCTGCTTCAATAAAATCTTTTCGCTACTTCTGTCACCAAATGACCGACCCTTCCTCCCCCTCCTGAACAGATATTCATCCTCAGTAATATGAGAAATTAGGCCAGGAGGACACGGAGGATGAGGGTTGAGTCCTCTGAAGTGAACAAGCACTTAGGGAAGGCTAAACTGAAGGGAACATGACTCTGAGTGGCAAGAGATGAATAGCTGCTGCCAAGGCACAGAGACAGGCATCAGGCTGAGGCACCAACTGGGTGGCTCTTGGTACCCTCCTGCATCATCAGAGCTTTTTGGGAAACTCAGC
Organism: Microtus agrestis; assembly: GCA_902806775.1. Lineage (NCBI taxonomy): Eukaryota > Metazoa > Chordata > Mammalia > Rodentia > Cricetidae > Microtus > Microtus agrestis. The sequence continues at coordinate 67,264 of CADCXT010000666.1, forward strand.
CCAAAGGAGGGGCCGTGTTCAAAGGGAGAGTCAATTTTCTAGGACAGCACTGTTTTCTTTTTCATTTTTTTTAACTCAGACAAAACTTCACCCAAAGTATGTTACAGGGTTGGAGGTCATTAAGTTACTTAGTTAGTCTAATGCTGTTGGGCTGAGATAGAGTATAAGGTTGATGGGGAGTTATTTTTGATAAGATTGTGTGCTACCTTCTAATTACGTCTGATTCTATATGTGGTTGCTGGGAATTGAACTCAGGACTTTTGTAAGAGCAGGTAATGCTCTTAACCTCTGAGCCATCTCTCCATCATACATATGCCTTGACCTGACAGGTCGAACCGTTAGCTCTCTGTGCACTCTCCCTTTACACTAAACTAGAAGCGCTTCGACCAGTTATCCGATAAATTGTTTGGCCTCAAAATGCTAAGTACACAGGTTGACCAGTTGGCCTCGTGAACGTGGGTCGACCAGTTTTCTTTTTCCATGTCTTGATTGACTAATGTCATTTTTAAGTGTGTCTGTCTTTTTGTTTATCTATTGTTCCTTTCTCTATCACAAACCCGCACTACTCACTCTTTTTATTTTTTATTTATTTATTTATCTATTTATCTATCTATTTATTTACCTATCTATCTATCCATCCATCCATCCATCTATCTATCCATTCATCCATCCATCCATCCAGATGGGAGGAGGTGAGAGGAAGGTGCCCGGTGGTCATCCAGGAGTAAATAAATAAGACTGGGAATAAATAGCTGAATATAAATTCATTCGAATAATATTAAAACTGTTCAAGTCTAAAACAATTGCTTTCTTTTCTGTTTGCCCAGAGATCTGACTAACTGCAACTTGGAAAGAATAAGGCCCTGCTAGACAGAGACCTCCCTCCTGCTTTGGGAGGGGAGGCTGAGTGAACGTGGGTGGGTCGACCAGTTTCCATGTTTTGTCTTTTATGGATTGAATGAATTTGTCTTATTTTTTCATGACTTCTTGTGTATTTCTTTGCTTCCTTACTTATCTATTTATTTACTTCTTTAAAAAATGACACACATAGTTATTTACTTACTTTTTCATATATTCCTTACTTCACTTCATTATCTTCTTTCATATGTCTGTTTATCTGCTCATTTATTTACTTATTGAATATTCCAATTATTACTTATTTTTATTCATTTATTCATTCTTTGTGTATTTTTATGTAGGTATTTACTTACTTTCTTAATTTTTTTAATTTTTAAAATTTTTTTCTTTCTTTGAAATGTGGATCATTTATTTCCTTCCTTCCTTCTTTCCTTCGTTCTTTCCTCCTTTCTTTCTGTCTCCTAACTGTCACTGGCTATCTCAATGGTTCTGTGTGAGTGTCAGCAAAGCAGCTCCTGAAATGGAATTTGATGAAGGGATAGATAGATAGATAGATAGATAGATAGATAGATAGATAGATAGATAGGATGCACACACACTCGCACACATACACACAGACACACATATGCACGCACGTGCATGACATGTACAGATGGGGGGGTTCCAATATTTTCAGAGGAAGGTGCTCACTGTCTCATAATAAATGTGCTGATAAATAAGGCTGAAAATAGCTGAATCATTAAAAGTCTACAAATAAATAAAAAGCAATTCCATTTCTCTCTCTCTCTCTCTCTCTCTCTCTCTCTCTCTCTCACCATATACAAGCACATCTGAACTGACTGCAACACACAAAAGAAGAAGAAATACAGAAGGAAGATATCCATGCTGGACAAGATCTGATCTGAGATATCCCTGCTGGACAGGATCTGATCTGAGATGAGCATAAATTCATCGAATGGCTTTCAACAGCATTTCACTGAGAAGAGATTCCACATTTTATGCTGTACAGTTAGTTAGTTAGTTAGTTGGATTAAAGGGGGTGTCCTGTGAACTGGGGTGGGGTGTGACTTCTCAGGTTAAGTCACGTCAGGGAGGGGCTGAGGCGTGTCCCATTGGCCTTGACAATAGGCACAAATCAGATGTTCATGTCAGGGGCTGAGAGTTCCTCAAAGAGAATGAATGGAGACCTTGCTCACCTAAACAACGCCTGACCTTGGAAAAGGACTTGTGGAAAGCAGGCACATGAAACTGTGGTTTCACATCTTACCTGAAAGCTCCCTCTCAGAAGGGAAAGTCACCGTGATATCTTACTCTTTGCCCAAGGATACCCTACCATTCTGATCATTCTTACTGAATTAAGTCTTCTACTGCAAATAAATAAATAATAGAAGACTTAATTCAGTAAGTCTTCTACTTAATGAATTACCTAAGAGTGAGTAAGTAAGTAAGCAAATATGTGAATGGATGAACAAACAAATAAATACAATGTTCGCTGACTTTTGTTTTCATAATCTCTCTCTCTCTCTCACACACACACACACACACACACACACACACAAACAAACGAAAACTAAATATACAATAATAGGAAGCATAACACGTTTACTCAGGGGGCAGAGTGAAATCTGAAAGTTTTCCAGGCAGGGCTATATAGAGAGATGTTCCATGTCGGGCTGCAGAGATAGTTTAGGTTCAATTCCCAGCATCTACATGGCAGCTCACAGCTGTCTGTAATCCAGGAGCCTGAGAGCCATGGCAAAAACACAAATGCACATAAGATAAAAACAAATAAATTTTTTAAAGGAAGAGATTGCGGGAGAGAGAGAGAGAATATAAGAACAAACTGAGAAACAAGGAAAGATAGTGCTGGCTGGCTGGCTGGCTGGCTTGCTTTCAGTTCCCTGACAGAAATAAGCACATTATGGAGGAACCACAAAGTTGTTACACTATGTGTGTGTAATTAGGAGAGATTGTGAGTGAGTGTGTCCTGTCAGAACAAAGTTAGTCCCAAAGTTAATGAAATTCATTATCCCAAAACTTCAGCAGAATATATCCCAAGCTTGCAAATGTTTGGTCAGCATGTGACAGGTTGGGCTGGAGATGCTGAGAACTGGGGTTCACCCAGGGGAGCCCTCAATGTAAGAGCAGACACTCATTCCCGTGAAGAGTGAAGGAGGGAGGGAGGAAAGGAGGGAGGGAGGGATCATTCATTCCTATACTCAAGTTTAAGGAAAGATGAATGGCTATGGAGAGACCACTCACAGATATGAAAAATCTTTTCCTAAAAATCAAATTTCTCAATCAGTATGCAACTGCTGTGGTGCTTCTCTTAGATAGAGCAACACACACACACACACACACACACACACAAACTGATTCCTTGATCTAGAGCCACAGGAAGGGGACACTACCAACTTGAATCACAATATTCATCAGAGCATGAGAAGAGTGTAAAAAGGACACAAAAGGAGAGATTATTCTTGTCCTTCCTTCCTTCCTTCCTTCCTTCCTTCCCTCAGGAAGTGACTGACAGATGAGACTTTGTCCAAGCACGTTATGAAATACCAGCCTTGAGTTTCCCCCTTTGTAGGTATTAGTTAGTCATTCAGTCCTCCCTTCTTTCTGTAGGAAGGTTGTTCATGTCTCTCAGTAGTTACCTGTTTTCCTCTGCACAAGGTGACCCAGGGGAAAGCTTTCTAAGCCTTATTCAGAGCTATAGAGGATGTGGGGGAAAGGGGTGGGGTTAAAAAAAAAAAAAAAAAAAAAAAAAAATAAAAAAAAAAAAAAAAAAAAACACTTCTAACAGCAGGAGACGGTTACAAGAAATTGCAGTCTCGGCCGGGCTGTGGTGTGTGGGGGTCGGTGCATGCCTTTAATCTCTGCGCACACACAGATCTCTGTGAGCTCAAGGATGGCCTGATTTACAGAGTTCTTGTATGAGCGGCTGCTGGGCTGCATCCCTAGCACCTGGCCGCCCTAGTGGTATACTTGTGCCCCGAAATAATTACATGGAAACTGTATTCTTTTAAACACTGACTGGCCCATATTTGGCTAGCTCTTATCAGCTAACTCTCGCATCTGGACTAGCCCATTCTTTTTAATGTGTGCAGCACCCAAATGCGTGCTTACCGGGGAGATTCTATCCTGCGTCTGCCTGGCATGGGAACATCATGGTGACTCCTCGACTCAGCTTCCTTCTCCCAGAATCCTATTCTGTTTTCTCCACCCACCTAAGGGTGGACCTATCTAATGGGCCAGGCAGTTTCTTTATTAATAAGAAATCATTCCCACATCATTTCCCCTTTTTCTGTTCAAACAAAAAGGAAAGGCTTTAACTTCAACATAGTAAAATTACATATAACAAAAAAGTTATCAAGTAAGAATTACAGTTACAATATCTACTTTATCTTTTATCATAACTAAGGAAAACTATAACTATCCATTCTTCAACTCCATCAAAGACTCCAGATGGATATAAAACTACCTAAGTAAACAAGAAATCAAACGCTCTAGAAATGACAGAGACATCTCGCTGTCTGGACAGTCACCCAAAGTTCTTTTGTACCTATGGGGCATCTAGCTTCAGCCTTCAGGCCCACAGTATCCAGCAGACATTTCCATGAAGCAGGAAATTTCAAAGACAGTTCAGTCACTTTCTTCTGTGTCCTGCAGAATGTCTTGTAGACTTTTTCATGAATCAGGAACCCCGAAAGACCATCTCACTTTTAGGCAAATTCAGCAGTCCTCTCTCTGCGGGTTTTTTGTGTCCAGTTTATGCATCAGTCCAGGCAAGAACAGTTTCTTGCCCAAATGGCTATCCAACTCCATAAGAATCCTCTTTGATGCCCATCTTCCTCTCGAAGTAGATTGGTGCTGCCAGGAGCAGACGTGTCTCATGGTCATGAAAAACCCTAAGTTATTAAAACATTTAAATGCCATATTCTGCAGTCTTTGAAAGATATGAAGAATGTATTATCTGATATATATCTATGCACATCTAAAAAATCTAACTAACATGACTACAAGCTTTACCATTATTGATGATTATCCATTAACAACCTATATATGTTACATTTTAAAATGAACTGTACAATCACAATACTTAATCAAGATCAGAAATACATATACATGTAACAAAATTGACCTTAAAATCCATCATATCTATATCATATCCCGCTTTAAATGTAAAAGAACATTTATAAACCATATTTGGGAACATGGGCACAGTTTTTCTCTCCAAACTGCTTCCTGCTGAATGGGGGCGTCATTAATTAGATCTTTTGTGGTGTAACCTGTGTGCCAGGGTCATCTCAGTTGGCAGTTGAGTGAAGTAATTTTTTGAGGGTGTTCACAGCAGCCTTTCAGGAGGGCGTGGTCTATCATACCAAATTGGAATAGAAGAAATCCACAGGGTCTCATTCTCTGTGAAAACAAAAGAGGACCCTTTCCAAAGAATCATATCCTTAGGCCCAAATTCTGAAGTCATTCCCTCATGATATCCATTCTGGTTCCACTTGGCAGCCGATATAATGTAATGTCTGTCTGTACTTAGCTCCTCCACAGTCAAAAATTTTAAAGAAAACACAATGTACATAATCCAGACTCTCTGTGAATTTTCCATTTTTACGTGGCTTATTTTTCTTTATTTTTCTTAATCTATAACTATCTGTACTCTGTCTCTTTAAAGACCTTACCTTTTTATTTTTAATGGCATTAACTTTATTCTCTCTATATATATTTTTTCTCTCTCAAACCTATGTACATTCATCCAACACTGTGATCCATTTAGTGGTCTGTCTGAATCTGTTTTATCGTGAATCTGTAATTATTTAATGTCCAGGAGCACTTATTAAAAACTTAAGTTGCATCATGTATGGGTATTACGGTACTGCCTGTGTTTTGCCAAGTCTAATGTTTAACTGTGCTGTTATCACTGTAATTACGGTAGTTTCTGCCTGAAACCATCAGAGTTTAGAATGGCAGAGCTAAGCCAAGCCGCTCCTGTCTCAGAGCCAATTTCGTGCCCCTGAGTCACACACAGTTCCAGGCACACAGCAAGTCCACATTGGAGCCACACTCAGCAGTTTAATTCTGGGATTGAGCGTGCAGCACAGAAACTCTTTTCATCCAAGTTACAACCAAATCTGATCCGCAGAGCACTGCGCAGTCTCTTTTTGGCGGCAGGAATCCGCCATATTCTTCCGCCTGCCCAAGCCATATTCTGCCATACAACCAGGTGCAGTTGGGGAGCTCGCTTTAAAATGATGCAGCGTTTAAGTCTCTCTACAGCATGGCACCAACAAACAACAAAAATCTGTGTTAAACTCCGTTTTTTCTCTGTTTAATGTTAAGCGCTCTCAGGTTTTTAAGTGGATTTAGCCCATCACGTCGGGCGCCATTCTCTTGTATGAGTGTGGCCGGCTGCATCCCCAGCACCCAGCCTCCCTCATGGCTTACTTATGCCCCAAAATAATTACATGGAAACTGTATTCTTTTAAACACTGACTGGCCCATATTTTGCTACCTCTTATCAGCTAACTCTCGCATCAGGACTAGCCCATTCCTTATAAGGTGTGCAGCACCCCAAGAAGTGCTTACAGGGCAGATGCTATACTGCATCTGACTGGCATGGGAACAACATGGCAACTCCTCGACTCAGCTTCCTTCTCCCAGAATCCTGTTCTGTATTCTCAACCCACCTAAGGGTGGACCTATCGAATGGGCCAGGCAGTTTCTTTATTAATAAGAAATCATTCCAACATCACAGAGTGAGTTTTAGGACAGCCCAAGATACACAAAGAAACCCTTTCTTGAAAAACAAAACAGCACAAGAAAGAAAGAAAGAAATTAAGAAAGAAAAGAAAGGAAAAAGACAAAAGAAGAAGAAAGAAAAACGAAAAAAATGGCAGTCTCCTCCTACTCTCTCATCCATTGGATCTTAAAGAGCTCTCAGGGTGAACTGGAGACCAGGTTGTCATTCATAACTGGGAAACAAGAAACCTTAGGGGGGTCACAGGAGGACTGATTGCAGCACTTGATGCCTCAACCCTGCTAATGGCTGAAATGCGGGCTTGGCAGAGCATTACTCCCCTTTCTCTATTATTAATGCTTCACAACAAAAAGGACTTTCGGGGGGAGGAGGGATGATGTACAGTGCTGGTATTGAAATCTCACTGACACCTTCCGCACTCCTTGTCAATTCCCGACTTTGTCAAATCAACTATCGTGAATCTTTGGTGTGGGTTGGCCCTTTCGGAACTCAGAGATACAAGACAGGCCTATTGCATCCCAGAAACCTCCCAGTTCCTGAGCCGTAGACCTGGAAGACTCAAAGCCAACACATCCAGAAATCACTCCAGTCCCTGATAGTGGTGAACTCACTTCGTCTTCCTCCCTCTGGCCTCTCCACAGTCTCCATTCTCTAGAAAACATGTCTAGAAGTGAGTCTTATTGGCACCGAGAGAGTTTGTCTTGAGGGCAGTTGGCGTTTCTAGAACACGAGTGACATCACAAAGCTCAGAGAGCTCTCTGGGATACCGTAGAATTTCCAGAGAAGGAACTGCTGATGTTGTGAGGCACGGCCTTTACCTCTTTGCTAATATTTCTCCCCGAACTGACCAACCGACCAACTGACCAGAACCTGAGGTTTCCTTTCCAGGACTCTCTACTGTGACACAGAGGGAGCCATTCAGGATCTACTCCTGCCAAAACCCGAAATTTCCCTCTGCTTCATTAAAATCTTTTCACTATTGCCTTCACTGAATGACCGACCCTTCCTCCCTTTCCTGAACAGATATTCATCCTCAGTATTATGAGAAATTAGGCCAGGAGGACACGGCGGATGAGGGTTGAGTCCTCTGAAGTGAACGAGCACTTAGGGAAGGCTAAACTTAAGGGAAGTTGACTCTGAGTGGCAAGAGATGAATAGCTGCTGCCAAGGCACACATACAGGCATCGGGCTGAGGCACCAACTGGGCGGCTCTCGGTATCCTCCTGCATCATCAGAGCTGTGTGGGAAACTCAGCCCAAAGGAGGGGCCGTGTTCAAAGGGAGAGGGAATTTTCTAGGACAGTACTGTTTTCTTTTTCATGTTTTTTTTTCACTCAAACAAAACTTCAGCCAAAGTATGTTACAGGGTTGGAGGTCATTAAGTTACTTAGTTAGTCTCATGCTGTTGGGCTGATATAGAGTATAAGGTTGATGGGGAGTTATTTTTGAGAAGCTTGTGTGCTAGCTTCTCATTAAGTCTCATTCTAAAATGGTCAACTTTAAAATGAACTCCTTAAAATGCAATCTCTATGGCTAGGAATACACAGTGCATCATTCCTTGCCATATGTAAGAGCACAGCAGCTCTGGAGATGTCACTCTGGGGATGTGGCAATTCTGAATTAACTTTCCCCAGTCTACTTTCTTAGGATGCAGTCTCATTTTTTTTTTTCTTTCTTTTTTTTTTAACACTGCTTGTGACTGTAGATGCAGTCTCATTTATATATATATATATATATATATATATTTTTATATATATATATATATAATTTTATCATACATATGCCTCGACCTGACAGGTCGACCAGTTGGCTCTCTGTGCACTCTCTCTTTTCACTAAACTAGAAGTGGGTCGACCAGTTATCTGATAAAGTGTTTGGACTTAAAATGCTAAGTACCCAGGTCGACCAGTTGGCCTCGTGAACGTGGATCGAACAGTTGTCTTTTTCCATGTGTTGATTGACTAATGTCAATTTTAAATGTGTCTGTCGGTTTGTTTATCTATTGTTCCTTTCTCTATCCCAACCTGCCCTAATCACTCTTTTTATTTATTTATTTATTCTATCTATCTATCTATCTATCTATCTATCTATCTATCTATCTATCTATCTATCTATCTATCTATCCATCCATCCATAAATCCATCCATCCATCCATCCAGATGGGAGGAGGTGAGAGGAAGGTGCCCGTTGGTCATCACGTTGTAAATAAATAAGGCTGGGAATAAATAGCTGAATATTAATTCATTTGAATAATATTAAAACTGTTCAAGTCGAAAACAATTGCTTTCTTTTCTGTTTGCCCAGAGATCTGACTGACTGCAACTTGGAAAGAAGAAGGCCCTGCTGGACAGAGACCTCCCTCCTGCTTTGGGTGGGGTGGCTGAGTGAACGTGGGTGGGTCGACCAGTTTCCATGTTTTGTCTTTTATGGATTGAATGGATGTGTCTCATTTTTTTCATGACTTCTTGTGTATTTCTTTGCTTCCTTACTTATCTATTTACTTACTTCTTTAAAAAATGGCCCACCTAGTTATTTACTTACTTTTTCGTACATTCCTTACTTCACTTCCTTATCTTCTTTCATATATCTGTTTATCTGCTCATTTATTTACTTATTGAATATTCCAATTATTACTTATTTTTATTCATTTATTCGTTCTTTGTCTATTTTTATGTAGGTATTTACTTACTTTCTTAATTTATTTTTACTTTTTAAAATTTTTTTCTTTCTTTGGAAATGTGGATCATTTATTTCCTTCCTTCCTTCCTTCCTTCCTTCTTTCCTTCCTTCCTTACTTCCTTCTTTCTTCCTTTCTCCTGACTGTCACTTTCTATCTCAATGGTTCTGGGTGAGTGTCAGCAAAGCAGCTCCTGAAATGTAATTTGATGAAAGGATAGATAGATAGATGGAATGCACACACACTCCCACACACACACACATATACACGCACGTGCATGACATGTACAGATGGGGGCGTTCCAATGTTTTCAGAGGAAGGTGCTCACTGGTAATAATAAATGTGCTGATAAATAAGGCTGGAAATAGCTGAATCATTAAAAGTCTTCAAATAAATAAAAAGAAATTCCATTTCTCTCTCTCTCTCTCACCATATACCAGTATATCTGAACTGACTGCAACATACAAAAGAAGAAGAAACACAGAAGGAAGATATCCCTTCTGGACAGGATCTGATCTGAGATATCCCTGCTGGACAGGATCTGATCTGAGATTAGTATAAATTCATCGAATGGCTGCCAACAGCATTTCACTGGGTAAGAGATTCCACATTTTATGCTGTACAGTTAGTTAGTTAGTTAGATTAAAAGGGGCCTCCTGTGAACTAGGGTGGGGTGTGGCTTCTCAGGTCAAGTCAGGTCAGGGTGGGGCTGAGGAGTGTGCCATTGGCCTTGACAATAGGCACCAGTCAGATGTTAATGTCAGGGCCTGAGAGTTCCTCAAAGGGAATGAATGGAGACCCTTGCTCACCTAAAAAACGCCTGACCTTGGTAAAGGACTTGTGGAAAGCAGGCACTTGAAACTTTGGTTTCACATCTTACCAGAAAGCTCCCTCTCAGAAGGGAAAGTCACCGTGATATCTTACTCTTTGCCCAAGGATTCCCTACCATTCTGATCATTCTTACTGAATTAAGTCTTCTACTGCAAATAAATAAATAATAGAAGACTTAATTCAGTAAGTCTTCTACTTACTGAATTAACTAAGAGTGAGTAAGTGTGGATGGATGAACAAACAAATAAATACAAAGTTCGCTGACATTTGGTTTCATAATGAATCTCTCTCTCTCTCTTTTTTCTCTCTCTCTCTCACACACAGACACAAACACAAACAAAAACTAAATATACAATAAAAGAAAGCATAACACGTTTTCTCAGGGGGCAGAGTGAACTCTGAAAGCTTTCCAAACAGGGCTATATAGAGAAATGTTCCCTGTCCCTTTGAACATGGCCCCTCCTTTGGGCTGAGTTTCCCACAAAGCTCTGATGATACAGGAGTAAACCGAGAGCCGCCCAGTTGGTGCCTCAGCCTGATGCCTGTATCTGTGCCTTGGCAGCAGCTATTCATCTCTTGCCACTCAGAGTCAAGTTCCCTTAAGTTTAGCCTTCCCTAAGTGCTCGTTCAATTCAGAGGACTCAACCCTAATCCTCCGTTTCTTCCTGGTCTAATTTCTCATATTACTGAGGATGAATATCTGTTCAGGAGAGGGAGGAAGGGTCGGTCATTCGGAGAAGGAAGTAGTGAAAAGATTTTAATGAAGCAGAGAGAAATTACTCGTTTTGGGAGGAGGAGATCCTGAATGGCTACCTCTGTGTCGCAGGATAGACTCCTGAAAGGAAAGCTCAGGTTCCGGTTGGCCGTTCGGTCGGTAAGTTTGGGGAAAAATATTAGCAAGGAGGTAAGGGCCATGCCTCACGACATCAGAAGTCCCTTCTCTGGAAATTCTATGGTATCCCGGATAGCTCTCGGAATTTGGTGATGTCACTCGTGTCCTAGAAACGCCAACTGCCCTCAAGACACACTCTCTTGGTGCCTATAAGACTCGCTTCTAGACATGTTGTCTAGAGAATGGAGATCGTGGAGAGGCCAGAGGGAGAAAGACAAAGTGAGTTCACCACTAGCAGGGACTGGAGAGATTTCTGGATTTGATGGCTTTGAGACTTCCAGGGCTCAGGCTCAGGAACTGGGAGGTTTCTGGGATGCAATAGGCCTGTCTTTTTTCTCTGAGATCCTAAAAGGCCAACCCACACCAAAGATTCACAATAGTTGATTTGAAAAATTCGGGAATTGACAAGGAGTGCGGAAGGTGTCAGGGAGATTTCAATACCAGCACTGTACATCATCCCCCTCCCCCCAAGTCCTTTTCATTGTGTAGCAGTAATAATAGAGAAAGGGGAGTAGTGCTCTGCCAAAGCCCATATTACAGCAATTAGCAGGGTTGAGGCATCAAGTGCTGCAGTCAGTCCTCCTGTGACCCCCTAAGGTTTCTGGCTTCACAGTTATAAATGACACCCTGGTCTCCAGTCAGCCTGAGAGCTCTTTAAGAGCCAATGGATGAGAGAGGAGAAAGAGACTGCAATTTTTGTCTTTTTTTTTCTTTCTTTTTCTTTCTTTCTTTTTTCTTTCTTTCTTTCTTTCTTTCTTTCTTTCTTTCTTTCTTTCTTTCATTCTTTGGCTGTTTTGTTTTTGAAGTAAAGGTTTCTTTCTGTATCTTGGGCTGTCCTAAAACGCACTCTGTAAACCAGGCCATCCTTGAGCTCACAGAGATCTGTTTGTGAGCAGAGATTAAAGGCATGCATCGACCCCCACACAACACAGCTCAGGCAAGACTGCAATTTCTTGTTATCTATGGGTGTCCTGGGCTGTTAGTAAGTGAGGATGGCTCTGTGTTGTGAATGTTTGTGAATCCAGACTATGTTCTGCCCTTCAGTGATATGAGTCTGAAACATCAAGCACCCACCCCTATACTCCCTGGGGTCTCTGAAGTCAGGGAGCATCCTCTATAGCTCTGAATAAGGCTTAGAAAGCTTTCCCCTGTGTCACCTTGTGCAGAGGAAACCAGGTAACTTCTAAGAGACATGCAGCAGCTTCCTACAGAAAGAAGGGAGGACTGACTGACTAACTAATACCTACAGAGAGGGAAACTCAAGTGTGGTGTTTCATAACTTGCTTGGACAAAGTCTCATCTGTCAGTCACTTCCTGAGGGGAGGAAGGAAGGAAGGAAGGAAGGACCAGAATTATCTCTCCTTTTGTGTCCTTTTACACTCTCCTCATGCTCTGATGAATATTGTGATTCAAGTTGGCTGTGTCCCCTTCCTGTGGCTCTAGATCAAGGAATCAGTTTGTGTGTGTGTGTGTGTGTGTGTGTGTGTGTGTGTGTGTGTGTGTTGCTCTACATAGCAGAAGCAACACAGCAGTTGCATTCTGATTGAGATATTTGACTGTTAGGAAAAGATTTTTCATATCTGTGAGTGGTCTCCCCATAGCCATTCATCTTTCCTTAAACTTGAGTATAGGAATGAATGATCCCTCCCTCCCTCACTCTTCACGGGAATGAGTGTCTGCTCTTGCATTGAGGGCTCCCCTGTGTGAACCCCAGTTCTCAGCATCTCCAGCCCAACCTGTCACATGCTGACCACACATTTTCAAGCTTGGGATATATTCTGCTGAAGTTTTGGGATAATGAATTTCATCAACTATGGGACTAACTTTGTTCTGACAGGACACACTCACTCACAATCTCTGCTCATTTCACCCACATAGTGTAACAATTTTGTGGTTACTCCATAATGTGCTTATTTCTGTCAGGGAACTGAAAGCAATCCAGGCAGCCAGGCAGCCAGCCAGCACTATCTTTCCTTGTTTCTCAGTTTGTTCTTATATTCTGTCTCTCTCCCCCCCAATCTCTTCCTTTAAAAAATTGATTTACTTTTATCTTATGTGCATTTGTGTTTTTCCCATGGATCACAGGCTGTTGGATTACAGACAGCTGTGAGCTGCCATGTAGATTCTGGGAATTAAACCTAAACTATCTCTGCAGCCCGACATGGAACATCTATCTATATAGCCCTGCCTGGAAAATTTTCAGAGTTCACTCTGCCCCCTGAGTAAACGTGTTATGCTTCCTTTTATTGTATATTTAGTTTTTGTTTGTGTGTGTGAGAGAGAGAGAGATAGAGAGATACAGAGAGAGATTCATTATGAAACCAAAGTCAGCGAACTTTGTATTTATTTGTTTGTTCATCCATCCACATATTTACTTACTTACTTACTCACAGTTAGTTAATTCAGTAAGTAGAAGACTTACTGAATTACGTCTTCTATTATTTATTTATTTGCAGTAGAAGAGTTAATTCAGTAAGAATGACCAGAATGGTAGGGTATCCTTGGGCAAAGAGTAAGATATCACAGTGACTTTCTCTTCTGAGAGGGAGCTTTCTGGTAAGGTGTGAAACCACAGTTTCAAGTGCCTGCTTTCCAAAAGTCCTTTTCCAAGGTCAGGTGTTTTTAGGTGAGCAAAGGTCCCCATTCATTCCTTTTGAGGAACATTCATGCCCTGATATTAACATCTGAGTGTTGCCTATTGTCAAGGCCAATGGGACACTCCTCAGCCCCTCCCTAAACTGAAGTGACCTGAGGAGCCACACCCCACCCAAGTTCACAGGGGTCCCCTTTTAATAACTAACTAAATAACTAACTGTACAGCATAAAATGTGGAATCTCTTCTCAGTGAAATGATGTTGGCAGCCATTCGATGAATTTATGCTCATCTCAGATCAGATCTGTCCAGCAGAGATATCTTAGTTCTGTGTTTCTTCTTCGTTTGTATGTTGCAGTCAGTTCAGATGTGCTGGTATATGGTGAGAAAGAGAGAGAGAAATGGAATTGCTTTTTATTTATTTGAATACTTTTAATGATTCACCTATTTCCAGCCTTATTTATCAGCACATTTATTATTACCCGTGAGCACCTTCCTCTGAAAACTTTGGAACCCCTCCATCTGTACATGTCATGCACGTGTGTGCATATGTGTGTGTGTGTGCAAGCATGTCCGCATCCCATCTATCTATCTATCCATCTATCTATCTATCTCTTCCTCAAATTCCATTTCAAGAGCTGCTTTCCTGACACTCACCCAGAACCATTTAAATAGCCAGTGAAAGTCACGAGACAGAAAGAAAGAAGGAAGGAAGGAAGGAAGGAAGGAAGGAAGGAAGGAAGGAAGGAAGGAAATAAATGATCCACATTTCCAAAGAAAAGAAAGAAAAAAATTTAAAAAGTAAAAACAAATTAAGAAAGTAAGTATATACCTACATAAAAATAGACAAAGAACGAATAAATGAATAAAAATAATTAATAATGGAATATTCAATAAGTAAATAAATGAGCAGATAAACAGATATATGAAAGAAGATAAGGAAGTGAAGTAAGGAATGTATGAAAAAGTAAGTAAATAACTAGGTTGGTCATTTTTTAAAGAAGTATGTAAATAGATAAGTAAGGAAGCAAATAAATACAAAAGAAGTCATGAAAAAAATGAGACACATCCATTCAATCCATAAAAGACAAAACATGGAAACTGGTCGACCCACCCACGTTCAATCAGCCACACCACCCACAGCAGGAGGGATGTCTCTGTCCAGTAGTGCCTTCTTCTTTCCAACTTGCAGTCAGTCAGATCTCTGGGCAAACAGAAAAGAAAGCATCTGTTTTCGACTTGAACAGTTTTAATAGTATTTGAATGAATTAATATTCAGCTATTTATTCCCAGACTTATTTATTTACCCCTGGTTGACCACTGGGCACCTTCCTCACACCTCCTCCCATTTGGATGGATGGATGGATGGATGGATCGAAGGAGGGATGGATGGATAGATAGAGATATAGAAAAATAGATAGATAGATAGATAAATAAATAAATAAATAAATAAATAAAAAGAGTGAGTTGGGCGGGTTGGGATAGAGAAAGGAACAACAGATAAACAAACCGACAGACACATTTAAAAATGACATTAATCAATCAAAACATGGAAAAAGGCAACTGGTCGACCCACTTTCACGAGGCCAACTGGTCGAGCTGGGTACTTAGAGTATTAAGGCCAAACACTTGATAGGATAACTGGTCGACTGGCTTCTATTTTAGTGAAAAGAGAGAGTGCACAGAGAGCCAACTTGTCCACCCGTCAGATCGAGGCATATGTATGATAAATATATATATATATATATATATATATATATATATATATATATATATATATATATATATAAAATGAGACGGCTACTCCAGTCATAAGCAGTGTTAAAAAGAAAGAAACAAAGAAACAAAGAAAGATAGAAATAAAATGAGACTGCATCCTAAGAAATTAGACTGGGGAAAGTTAATTCAGAAGTGCTGCATCTCAAGAATGACATCTGCAGAGCTGCTGCACTCTTACACATGGCAAGGAATGATGCACTGTGTATTCCTAGCCATAGAGACTGCATTTTAAGGAGTTCATTTTAAAGTTGACCACTATAGAATGAGACTTAATGAGAAGCTAGCACACAACATTCTCAAAAAAAAACTCCCCATCAACCTTATACTCTATCTCAGCCCAACAGCATTAGACTAACTAAGTAACATAATGACCTCCAAACCTGTAACATACTTTGGGTGAAGTTTTGTCTGAGTTAAAAAAAAACATGAAACAGAAAACAGTGCTATCCTAGAAAATTACCTCTCCCTTTGAACACGGCCCCTCCTTTGGGCTGAGTTTCCCACTAGCTCTGATGATGCAGGATGATACCGAGAGCTGACCATTTGGTGCCTCAGCCCAATGCCTATATCTGTGCCTTGGCAGCAGCTATTCATCTCTTGCCACTCAGAGTCAAGTTCCCTTAAGTTTAGCCTTCCATAAGAGCTAATTCACTTCAGAGGACTCAACCCTCATCCTCCGTGTCCTCCTGGCCTACTTTCTCTTATTACTGAGGATGAATACCTGTTCAAGAGAGGGAGGAAGGGACGGTCATTCAGTGAAGGAAGTAGAAAAGATTTTAATGAAGCAGAGAGAAATTTCTGGTTTTGGAAGGAGAAGATCCTGAATGGCTCCCTCTGTGTCGCAGGAGAGACTCCTGGCAAGGAAATCTCAGCTTCCGTTCCGTCGGTCTGTGGGGTGGTCAGTGAGGGGAGAAATATTAGCAAGGAGGTAAAGGCCATGCCTCTCGACATCAGCAGTGCCTTCTCTTTAAATTCTACGGTATCCCGGAGAGCTCTCTGACTTTTGTGATGTCACTCGTGTCCTAGAAACGCCAACTGCCCTCAAGACACACTCTCTTGGTGCCTATAAGACTCGCTTCTAGACATGTTGTCTAGAGAATGGAGATTGTGGAGAGGCCAGAGGGAGGAAGACGAAGTGAGTTCACCACTAGCAGGGACTGTAGAGATTTCTGGATGTGATGATTTTGAGACTTCCACGGCGAGGGCTCAGGAACTGGGAGGTTTTTGCGATGCAATAGGCCTGTCTTGTTTCTCTGAGTTCCTAAAGGGCCAACCCACGCCAAAGATTCACGATAGTTGATTTGAAAAATTCGGGAATTTCAAGGAGTGCGGAAGGTGTCAGTGAGATTTCAATACCAGAACTGCACATCATCCCCCCTCCCCCCAAGTCCTTTTTGTTGTGTAGTAGTAATAATAGAGAAATGGGAGAAGTGCTCTGCCAAAGCCCATATTACAGCCATTAGCAGGGTTGAGGCATCAAGTGCTGCAGTCAGTCCTCCTGTGACCCCACTAAGGTTTCTGGCTCCCCAGTTATAAATGACACCCTGGTCTCCAGTTCAGTCTGAGAGCTCTATAAGAGCCAATGGATGAGAGAGTAGGAAGAGACTGCGATTTTTTTCTTTTTTCTTTCTTATTCTTTTGTCTTTTTCATTTCTTTTCTTTTCTTTCTATTTTTTCTTTCTTTCTTTCATTCTTTCTTTTGCTGTTTTGTTTCTCAAGAAAGTGTTTCTTTGTGTATCTTGGGCTGGACTAAAACTCACTCTGTAAATCAGGCCATCCTTGAGCTCACAGAGATCTGTGTGTGAGCAGAGATTAAAGGCATGATCGACCCCCACACACCACAGCTCAGTTGAGACTGCAATTTCTGTTTATCTCTTGGTGTCCTTGGCTGTTAGTAAGTGAGGATGGCTCTATGTTATGAATGTTTGTGAATCCAGACTATGTTCTGCCCTTCAATGATATGAGTCTGAAGCATCAAGCACCCACCCCTATACTCCCTAAGGTCTCTGAGGTCACGGTGCATCCAATATAGCTCTGAATATGTCTTAGAAACCTTTCCCCTGGTCACCTTGTGCAGAGGAAACCAGGTAACTTCTGAGAGACATGCACCACCTTCCTACAGAAAGAAGGGAGGACTGACTGACTAACTAATACCTACAGAGGGGGAAACTCAAGTCTGGTATTTCATAATTGCTTGGTCAAACTCTCATCTGTCAGTCACTTCCTGAGGGAGAAGGAGGGGAAGGAAGGAAGGAAGGAAGGAAGGACCAGAATTATCCCTCGTTTTGTGTCCTTTTTACACTCTTCTCATGCTCTTATGAATATTGTGATTCAAGTTGGTCGTGTCCCCTTCCTGTGGCTCTAGATCAAGGAATCAGTTTTGTGTTTGTGTGTGTGTATGTGTTGCTCTATCTAGGAGAAGCACCACAGCAGTTGCATACTGATTGAGAAATTTGATTTTTAGGAAAAGATTTTTCATATCTGTGAGTGGTCTCACCATAGCCATTCATCTTTCCTTAAACTTTAGTATAGGAATGAATGATCCCTCCCTCCCTCACTCTTCACAGGAATGAGTGTCTGCTCTTGCATTCAGGGCTCCCCTAGGTAAACCCCAGTTCTCAGCATCTCCAGGGCAACCTGTCACATGCTGACCACACATTTGCAAGCTTGGTATATTTTCTGCTAAAATTTTGGGATAATGTATTTCATCAACTATGGGACTAACTTTGTTCTGACAGGACACACTCACTCACAATCTCTCCTCATTACACCCACATAGTGTAACAACTTTGTGGTTCCTCCATAATGTGCTTATTTCTGTCAGGGAACTGAAAGCAAGCCAGCCAGCCAGCCAGACAGACAGCACTATCTTTCCTTGTTTCTCAGTTTGTTATTATATTCTGATTCTCTCCCCCCAATCTCTTCCTTTATAAAATTTATTTATTTTTATCTTATGTGCATTTGGGTTTTTGCAATGGCTCTCAGGCTCCGTGATTACAGACAGCTGTGAGCTGCCATGTACATGCTGGGAATTGAACCTAAACTATCTCTGCAGCCCGACATGGAACATCTCTCTATATAGACGTGACTTGAAAACTTTCAGAGTTCACTCTGCCATCTGAGTAAACGTGTTATGCATCCTTTTATTGTATATGTAGTTTTTGGTTTTTTGTGTTTGTGTGTTTGTGTGTGTGTGTGTGTATGAGAGAGAGAGAGAGAGAAACATTATGAAACCAAAAGTCAGCGAACTTTTATTTATTTGTTTGTTCATCCATCCACATATTTACTTACTTACTTACTCACTCTTAGTTAATTCAGTAAGTAGAAGACTTACGGAATTAAGTCTTCTATTATTTATTTATTTGCAGTAGAAGACTTAATTCAGTAAGAATGATCAGAATGGTAGGGTATCCTTGGGCAAAGTGTAAGATATCACGGTGACTTTCCCTTCTGAGAGGGAGCTTTCTGGTAAGACGTGAAACCACAGTTTCAAGTGCCTGCTTCCAACAAGTCCTTTTCCAAGGTCAGGCATTTTTTAGGTGAGCAACGGTCTCCATTCTTTCCCTTTGAGGAACTCTCAGGCCCTAATATTAACATCTGGCTGGTGCCTATTGTCAAGGCCAATGGGACACTCCTCAGCCCCTCCCTGACCTTACGTGACCTGAGAAGGCACACCCTACCCCAGTTCATAGGAGGCCCCTTTTATTCTAACTAACTAATTAACTATCTAACTGTATATCATAAAATGTGGAATCACTTCTCAGTGAAATGCTGTTGCCAGCCATTCGACGAATTTATGCTCATCTCAGATCAGATCCTGTCCAGCAGGGATATCTTCCTTCTGTGTTTCTTCTTCTTTTTTATGTTGCTGTCGGTTCAGATGTGTTGGTATATGGTGAGAGAGAGAGAGAGAGAGAGAGAGAGAATGGAATTGCTTTACATTTATTTGAAGACTTTTAATGATTCAGCTATTTCCAGCCTTATTTATCAGCACATTTATTATTACCAGTGAGCACCTTCCTCTGAAAACATTGGAATCCCCCCATCTGTAAATGTCATGCATGTGTGTGCATATCTGTGTGTGTGTGCGAGCATGTGCACATCCCATTTATCTATCTATCTATCTATCTATCTATCTATCTATCTATCTATCTATCTATCTATCTATCTATCTATACCTTCATCAAATTATATTTCAGGAGCTCTTTTACTGAGACTCACCCAGAAACATTGAGATAGCCAGTGACAGTCAGTAGACAGAAAGGAAGAAGGAAGGAAGGAAGGAAGGAAATAAATGATCCACATTTCCAAAGAAAAAAATTTAAAAAGTAAAAAAAAATTAAGAAATTAAGTAAATACCTACATAAAAATAGACAAAGAACGAATAAATAAATAAAAATAAGTAATAATTGGAATATTCAATAAGTAAATAAATGAGCAGATAAACAGGTATATGAAAGAAGATAAGGAAGTGAAGTAAGGAATGTACGAAAAAGTAAGTAAATAACTAGGTGGGTCATTTTTTAAAGAAGTAAATAAATAGATAAGTAAGGAAGCAAAGAAATGCAAAAGAAGTCATGGAAAAAATGAGACACATCCATTCAATCCATAAAAGACAAAACATGGAAACTGGTCAACCCACACACGTTCACTCAGCCACCCCACCCAAAGCAGGAGGGACGTCTCTGTCCAGCAGGGCCTTCTTTTTTCCAAGTTGCAGTCAGTCAGATCTCTGGGCAAACAGAAAAGAAAGCAATTGTTTTCGACTTAAACAGTTTTCATATTATTTGAATGAATTAATATTCAGCTATTTATTCCCAGGCTTATTTATTTATCCCTGCATGACCACCGGGCACCTTCCTCTTACATCCTCCCATCTGGATGAATGGATGTATAGAAAGATAGATAGATAGATAGATAGATAGATAGATAGATAGATAGATAGATAGATAGATAGATAGATAACAGATAGATAGATAGATAAAGAAAGAAAGAAAGAAAGAAAGAAAGAAAGAAAGAAAGAAAGAAAGAAAGAAAGAAAAAATAGTGAGTAGGGCAAGTTGGGATAGAGAAAGGAACAAGAGAAAAACAAACCAACAGACACATTTAAAAATGACATTAGCCAATCAAGACGTGGAAAAAGACAAAAGGTTCCAGTTGGTCGGTAGGTCGTTCAGTTCGGGGAGAA
The DNA here is from genome assembly GCA_902806775.1 of Microtus agrestis. Taxonomy (NCBI): domain Eukaryota; kingdom Metazoa; phylum Chordata; class Mammalia; order Rodentia; family Cricetidae; genus Microtus; species Microtus agrestis. Next base: position 87,851 of record CADCXT010000666.1, read on the forward strand.
ATATTAGCAAGGAGGTAAAGGCCGTGCCTCACGACATCAACAGTCCCTTCTCTGGAAATTCTACAGCATCCCAGAGAGCTCTCGGAATTTTTTGATGTCACTCGTGTCCTAGAAACACCAACTGCCCTCAAGACACACTCTCTCGGTGCCTATAGACTCGCTTCTAGACATGTTGTGTAGAGAATGGAGATCGTGGAGAGGCCAGAGGGAGGAAGATGAAGCGAGTTCACCACTAGCAGGGACTGGAGAGATTTATGGATGTGATGGCTTTGAGACTTCCAGGGCTAGGGCTCAGGAACTGGGAGGTTTCTGGGATGCAATAGACCTGTCTTGTTTCTCTGAGTTCCTAAAGGGCCAACCCACACCAAAGATTCACAATAGTTGATTTGACAAATTTTGGAATCAACAAGGAGTGCGGAAGGTGTCAGTGAGATTTCAATACCAACACCGCACATCATCCCCTGCTCCCCCCGACGTTTTTTTCTTGTGTAGCAGTAATAATAGAGAAAGGGGAGTAGTGCTCTTCCAAAGCCCGTATTACAGCCATTAGCAGGGTTGAGGCATCAATTGCTGCAGTCTCTCCTCCTGCGACCCCCCTAAGGTTTCTGGCTTCCCAGTTACAAATGACACACTGGTCTCCAGTTCAGCCTGAGAGCTCTTTAAGAGGCAATGGATGAGAGAGTAGGAAGAGACTGCAATTTTTTCCTTTTTTCTTCTTTTTGGTCTTTTTCCTTTCTTTTGCTGTTTTGTTTTTCAAGAAAGGATTTATTTGTGTATCTTGGGCAGGCCTAAAACTCACTCTGTTAATCAGCCCATCCTTGAGCTCACAGAGATCTGTGTGTGAGCAGAGATTAAAGGCATGCCCCGAACCCCAAACACCACAGCCCGGCCGAGACTGCAATTTCTTGTTATCTATGGGTGTCCTGGGCTGTTAGTAAGTGAGGATGGCTCTGTGTTGTGAATGTTTGTGAATCCAGACTATGTTCTGCCCTTCAGTGATATGAGTCTGAAACATCAAGCACCCACCCCTATACTCCCTGGGGTCTCTGAAGTCAGGGAGCATCCTCTATAGCTCTGAATAAGGCTTAGAAAGCTTTCCCCTGTGTCACCTTGTGCAGAGGAAACCAGGTAACTTCTAAGAGACATGCAGCAGCTTCCTACAGAAAGAAGGGAGGACTGACTGACTAACTAATACCTACAGAGAGGGAAACTCAAGTCTGGTGTTTCATAACTTGCTTGGACAAAGTCTCATCTGCCAGTCACTTCCTGAGGGGAGGAAGGAAGGAAGGAAGGACCAGAATTATCTCTCCTTTTGTGTCCTTTTACACTCTCCTCATGCTCTGCTGAATATTGTGATTCAAGTTGGCCGTGTCCCCATCCTGTGGCTCTAGATCAAGGAATCAGTTTGTGTTTGTGTGTGTGTATGTGTTGCTCTATCTAGGAGAAGCACCACAGCAGTTGCATACTGATTGAGAAATTTGATTTTTAGGAAAAGATTTTTCATATCTGTGAGTGGTCTCACCATAGCCAATCATCTTTCCTTAAACTTGAGTATAGGAATGAATGATCTCTCCCTCCCTCACTCTTGACGGGAATGAGTGTCTGCTCTTGCATAGAGGGCTCCCCTGGGTGAACTCCAGTTCTCAGCATCTCCAGCCAAACCTGTCACATGCTGACCACACATTTGCCAGCTTGGGATATATTCTGCTGATATTTTGGGATAATGAATTTCATCAACTATGGGATTAACTTTGTTCTGACAGGACACACCCATTCACAATCTCTCCTCATTACAACCACATAGTGTTCCAACTTTGTGGTTCCTCCATAATGTGCTTATTTCTGTCAGGGAACTGAAAGCAAGCCAGCCAGCCAGCCACACTATGTTTCCTTGTTTCTCAGTTTGTTCTTATATTCTGTCTCTCTCCCCCAACCCAATCTCTTCCTTTAAAAAACTTTAGTTATTTTTATCTTATGTGCATTTGTGTTTTTGCCATGGCTCTCAGGCTCTTGGATTACAGACAGCTGTGAGCTGCCATGTAGATGCTGGGAATTGAACCTAAACTATCTTTGCAGAACGACATGGAACATCTCTCTATATAGCCCTGCCTGGAAAACTTTCAGAGTTCACTCTGCCCCCTGAGTAAATGTGTTATGCTTCCTTTTATTGTATATTTAGTTTTTTTTGTGTGTGTGTGTGTGTGAGAGTGATAGAGAGAGATTTATTTTGAAACCAAAAGTCAGCAAACTTTGTATTTATTTGTTTCTTCATCCATCCACATATTTTCTTACTTAGCTACTTACTCTTATGTAATTCACTAAGTAGAAGACTTACTGAATTAAGTCTTCTATTATTTATTTATTTGCAGAAGAAGACTTAATTCAGTAAGAATGATCAGAATGGTAGGGTAGCCTTGGGCAAAGAGTAAGATATCACGGTGACTTTCCCTTCTGAGAGGGAGCTTTCTGGTAAGATGTGAAACCACAGTTTCAATTGCCTGCTTTCCACAAGACCTTTTCCAAGGTCAGGCGATTTTTAGGTGAGGAAAGGTCTCCATTCATTCATTGTGAGGAAATCTCATGCCATGACATTAACATCTGACTGGTGCCAATTGTCAAGGCCAATGGGACACTCCTCAGCCCCTCCCTGACCTAACATGACCTGAGAAGCCACACCCCACCCCAGTTCACAGGAGGCCCCTTTTAATCTAACTAACTAACTAAGTGTACAGCATAAAATGTGGAATCCCTTGTCAGTGAAATGCTGTTGGCAGCCATTCGATGAATTTATGCTCATCTCTGATCAGATCCTGTCCAGCAGGGATATCACAGATCAGATCCTGTCCAGCAGGGATATCTTCCTTCTGTGTTTCTTCTTCTTTTGAATGTTACAGTCAGTTCAGATGTGCTGGTATATGGTGTGTGTGACAGAGAGAGTGAGGGAGAGAGAGAGAAATGGAATTTCTTTTTATTTTTTGAAGACTTTTAATGATTCAGCTATTTCCAGCCTTATTTATCAGCACATTTATTACCAGTGAGCACCTTCCTCTGAAAACATTGGAACCCCACCATCTGTACATGTCATGCACTTGCATGCATATGTGTGTGAGCGTGTATGCATCCTATCTATCTATCTATCTATCTATCTATCTATCTATCTATCTATCTTTCCCTTCATCAAATTCCATTTCAGGAGCTGCTTTGCTGACACTCACCCAGATCCACTGAGATAGCGAAAGACAGTCAGGAGACAGAAAGAAAGAAGGAAGGAAGGAAGGAAGGAAGGAAGGAAGGAAGGAAGGAAGGAAGGAAATGATCCACATTTCCAAAGAAAGGAAAAAAATTTAAAAAGTAGAAAAAAATTATGAAAGTAAGTAAATATCTACATAAAAATAGACAAAGCACGAATAAATGAATAAAAATATGTAATAATTGGAATATTCTATAAGTAAATAAATAAGCAGATAAACAGATATATGAAAGAAGATAAGGAAGTGACGTAAGGAATGTATGAAAAAGTAAGTAAATATCTAAGTGGGTCATTTTTTAAAGAAGTAAGTAAATAGATAAGTAAGGAATCAAAGAAATACACAAGAAGTCGTGAAAAAAATGAGACACATCCATTCAATCCATAAAAGACAAAACATGGAAACTGGTCGACCCACCCACGTTCACTCAGCCAACTTAGCCAAAGCAGGAGGGAGGACTCTGTCCATCAGGGCCTTCTTCTTTCCAAGTTGCAGTCAGTCAGATCTCTGGGCAAACATAAAAGAAAGCAATTGTTTTTGACTTGAACAGTTTTAATATTATAAGAATGAAATAATATTCTGCTATTTATTCCCAGCCTTATTTACTTACACATGGATGACCATCGGCCACTATCCTCTCACCTCCTCCCGCTGGAAGGATGGATGAATGGTTAATGGATAAATAGATAGATAGATAGATAGATAGATAGATAGATAGATAGATAGATAGATAGAAAATAAAAAGAGTGAGTAGGGCGGGGGTTGGTATAGAGAAAGGAATAATAGATAAACAAACCGACAGACACCTTTAAAAATGACATGAGTCAATCAAGACATGGAAAAAGACAACTGGTCGACCCACGTTCACGAGGCCAACTGGTCAACCTGGGTACTTAGCATTTTAAGGCCGAACACTTAATAGGATTACTGGTCGACCCGCTTCTAGTTTAGTGAAAAGAGAGAGTGCACAGAGAGCCAACTGTTCGACCCGTCAGGTCGAGGCTTATGTATGATAAAAATATATATATTAAAAAAATGAGACTGCAACTACAGTCATAAGCAGTGTTAAAAAAAAGAAAGAAAGAAAAAAATGAGACTGCATCCTACAAAATTAGAATCTGGAAAGTTAATACAGAAGTGCCGCATCCCCAGAGTGACATCTCCAGAGCTGCTGCGCTCTTACATATGGCAAGGAATGATGCACTGTGTATTCCTAGCCATAGAGACTGCATTTTAAGGAGTACATTTTAAAGTTGACCACTTTAGAATGAGACATAATGAGAATCTAGCACACAATCTTCTCAAAAATAACTCCCCATCAATCTTATACTCTATCTCAGCCCAACAGCATTAGACTAACTAAGTACCTTAATGACCTCCAACCCTGTAACATACTTTGTGTGAAGTTTTGTCTGAGTAAAAAAAAGAAACATGAAAAAGAAAACAGTGCTGTCCAAGAAAATTCCCTCTCCCTTTGAACACGGCCCCTCCTTTATTCTGAGTTTCCCACACAGCTCTGATGATGCAGGAGGATACCGAGAGCCACGCAGTTGGTACCTCAGCCCGAAGCCTGAATCTGTGCCTTGGCAGCAGCTATTCATCTCTTACCTCTCAGAGTCTAGTTCCTTAAGTTTAGCCTTCCCTAAGTGCTCGTTCACTTCAGAGTTCTCAGCCCTCATCCTCCATTTCCTCCTGGCCTAATTTATCATATTACTGAGGATGAATATCTGTTCTGGAGAGGGAGGAAGGGTTGGACATTCGGTGAAGTAAGTAGTGAAAAGATTTTAATGAAGCAGCGAGAAATTTCTGGTTTTGGCAGGAGGAGATCCTGAATGGCTCCCTCTGTGTCGCAGGAGAGACTCCTGGAAAGGAAACCTCAGGTTCTGTTCGGTCGGTCGGTTGGTTAGTTAGGGGAGAAATAATAGCAAGGAGGTAAAGGCCATGCCTCACGACATCAGCAGTCCCTTCTCTGGAAATTCTATGGTATCCCGGAGAGGTCTCGGAATTTTGTGATGTCACTCGTGTCCTAGAAACACGAACTGCCTTCAAGATACACTCTCTCGCTGCCTATAAGACTCACTTCTAGACATGGTGTCTAGAGAATGGAGATCGTGGAGAGGCCAGAGGGAGGAAGACAAAGTGAGTTCACCACTAGCAGGGACTGGAGAGATTTCTGGATGTGATGGCTTTGAGACTTCCAGGGTTAGGGCTCAGGAACTGGGAGGTTTCTTGGATGCAATAGGCCTGTCTTGTTTCTTTGAGTTCCTAAAGGGCCAACCCACACCAAAGATTCACGATAGTTGATTTGACAAAGTCGGGAATTGACAAAAAGTGCGGAAGGTGTCAGTGAGATTTCAATACCAGCACTGCACACCATCCCCCCATCCGCCCCAAGTCCTTTTCATCTTGTATCAGTAATAATAGAGAAAGGGGAGTACTGCTCTTCCAAAGCCCATATTATAGCCATTAGCAGGGTTGAGGCATCAAGTGCTGCAGTCAGTCCTCCTCTAACCCCCCTAAGCTTTCTGGCTTCCCAGTTATAAATGACATCCTGGTCTCCAGTTCAGTCTGAGAGCTCTTTAAGAGCCAATGGATGAGAGAGTACTAAGAGACTGATATTTTTTTCTTTTTCTTCTTCTTTTGTTTTTTCCTTTCTTTTCTTTCTTTCTTTCTTACTTTCGTACTTTCATTCTCTGTTTTGTTTTTCAAGAAAGGGTTTCTTTGTGTATCTTGGGCTGTCCTAAAGCTCACTCTGTAAATCAGGCCATCCTTGAGCTCACAGAAATCTGTTTGTGAGCAGAGATTAAAGGCATGCATCGATCCCCACACACCACAGCTCAGCCAAGACTGCAATTTCTTGTTATCTCTGGGTGTCCTGGGCTGTTAGTAAGTGAGGATGGCTCTGTGTTGTGAATGTTTGTGAATCCAGACTATGTTCTGCCCTTCAATGATATGAGTCTGAAACATCCATCTACCACGCCTGTATTCCCTGAGGTCCTGTAGTCACGGTGCATACTCTACAGCTCTGAATAAGGAGTAGAAAGCTCTCCCCTGGGTCACCTTGTGCAGAGGAAACCAGGCACCTTCTGAGAGACATGCACCACCTTCCTACAGAAAGAAGGGAGGACTGACTGTCTAACTAATACCTACAGAGGGGGAAACTCAATTCTTGTATTTCAAAACTTGCTTGGACAAATTATCAACTGTCAGTCACTTCCTGAGGGAAGGAAGGAAGTAAGGAAGGAAGGAAGGAAGGAAGGAAGGAAGGAAGGAAGGAAAAAAAACTCCCCTTTTTTTTTTTTTTTTTTTTTTTTTTTTTATGCTCGGATGAATATTGTGATTCAAGTTGGCCGTGTTGCCTTCCTGTGGCTCTAGATCCAAGAATCAGTTTGTGTGTGTGTGTGTGTGTGTGTGTGTGTGTGTGTGTGGGTGAGAGAGAGAGAGAAAGAAAAAAAAAAAAAAAAAAAAAAAAAAAAATTTGTATTTATTTGTTTGTTCATCCATCCACATATTTGCTTACTGACTTACTCACTCTTAGTTAATTCAGTAAGTAGAAGACTTACTGAATTAAGTCTTCTATTATTTATTTATTTGCAGTATAAGACTTAATTAGTAAGAATGATAATGGGAAGAGTAAGATATCACTGTGAGTTTCCCTTCTGAGAGGGAGCTTTCTGGTAAGATGTGAAACCACAGTTTCAAGTGCCTGCTTTCCACAAGTCCTTTTCCAAGGTCAGGCGTTTTTTAGGTGAGCAAGGGTCTCCATTCATTCCCTTTGAGGAACTCTCAGGCCTTGACCTGAACATCTGACTGTTGCCTATTGTCAAGGCCAATGGGACACTCTTCAGCCCCTCCCTGACCTGAAGTGACCTGAGAAGCCACACCCCACCCCAGTTCACATGAGGACCCTTTTAATCTAGCTAGCTATCTAATTAACTAACTGTACAGCATAAAATGTGGAATCTCTTCTCAGTGAAATGCTTTTGGCAGCCATTCGATGAATATATGCTCATCTCAGATCAGATCCTGTCCAGCAGGGATATCTCAGATCAGATCCTGTCCAACAGGGATATCTTCCTTCTGTGTTCCTTCTCCTTTTGTATGTTGCAGTCAGTTCAGATGTGCTGGTATATGGTGTGTGTGACAGAGAGAGAGAGGGAGAGAGAGAGAGAGAAATGAAATTGCTTTATATTTATTTGAAGACTTTTAATGATTCAGCTATTTCCAGCCTTACTTATCAGCACATTTATTATTACCAGTGTGCACCTCCCTCTGAAAACATTGGAAACCCCCATCTGTACATGTCATGCACATGCATGCATAATGTGTGTGTGTGTGTGTGTGTGTGTGAGCATCTGCGCATCCTATCTATCTATGTATCTATCTATCTATCTATCCCTTAATCAAATTCCATTTCAGGAGCTGCTTTGCTGACACTCACCCAGAACCATTGAGATAGCCAGTGACAGTCAGGAGACAGAAAGAAAGAAGGAAGGAAGAAAGGAAGGAAGGAAAGGAAGGAAGTAAGAAAGGAAGGAAGGAAATAAATGATTTAAATTTCCAAAGAAAGATAAAAAAATTAAAAAAGTAAAAAAATTAAGAAAGTAAGTAAATACCTACATAAATACAGACAAAGAACAAATAAATGAATAAAAATAAGTAATAATTGGAATATTCAATAAGTAAATAAATGAGCAGATAAACAGACATATGAAAGAAGATAAGGAAGTGAAGTAAGGAATGTACGAAAAAGTAAGTAAATAACTAGGTGGGTCATTTTTTAAAGACGTAAGTAAATAGATAAGTGAGGAAGCAAAGAAATACACAAGCAGTCATGAAAAAATGACACTCATCCATTAAATTCATAAAAGACAAAACATGGAAACTGGTCGACCAACCGACGTTCACTCAGCCACCCCACCAAAGCAGGAGGGACGTCTCTGTTTAGCAGGGCCTTCTTCTTTCCAAGTTGCAGTCAGTCAGATCTCTGGGCAAACAGAAAAGAAAGCAATTGTTTTCGACTTGAACATTTTTAATATTATTCAAATGAATTAATATTCAGCTATTTATTCCCAGCCTTATTTATTTACCCCTGGATGACCACCGGGCACCTTCCTCTCACCTAGTCCCATCTGGATGGATGGATGGATGGATGGATGGATGGATGGATGGATGGATAGATAGATAGATAGATAGATAGATAAATAAATATATAAAAGATAAAAAGAATAAGTAGGGCGGGTTGGGATAGAGAAAGGAACAACAGATAAAGAAACCGACAGACACATTTAAAAATGACATTAGTCAATCAAGACATGGAAAAAGACCACTGGTTGACACACATTCACGAGGGCAACTGGTCGACCTGGTTAACATTTTAAGGCCAAACACTTTATCGGATAACTGGCCGACCCACTTCTAGTTTAGGGAAAATAGAGAGTGCACAGAGAGCCCTCTGGTCGACCTGTCAGGTCGAGGCATATGTCATATATATATATATATATATATATATATATATATATATATATATATATATATATATATATAAGACTGCAACTACAGTCATAAGCAGTGTTAAAAAAAGAAAGAAAGAAAAAAAGAAAAAATGAGACTGCATCCTAAGAAAGTAGACTGGGGAAAGTTAATTCAGAAGTGCCGCATCCCCAGTGTGACATCTCCAGAGCTGCTGCGCTCTTACATATGGCAAGGAATAATGCACTGTGTATTCCTAGCCATAGAGATTAAAATTTAAGGACTTCATTTTAAAGTTGACCACTTTAGAATGAGACTTAATGAGAAGCTAGCACACAATCTTCTCAAAAATAACTCCCCATCAACCTTTTACTCTATCTCAGCCCAACAGCATTAGACTAACTAAGTAACTTAATGACCTCCAACCCTGTAACATACTTTGGGTGAAGTACTGTCAGAGTTAAGAGAAAACATGAAAAAGAAAACAGCGCTGTCCTAGAAATTTCCCTCTCCCTTTGAACACGGCCCCTCCTTTGAGCTGAGTTTCCCACACAGCTCTGATGATGCAGGAGGATACCAAGAGCCACCCAGTTGGTGCCTCAGCCCAATGCCTGTATCTGTGCCTTGGCAGCAGCTATTCATCTCTTGCCCCTCAGAGTCAAGTTCTCTTAAATTTAGCCTTCCCTAAGTGCTTGTCCACTTCAGAGGATTCAACCTTCATCCTCCGTGTCCTCCTGGCCTAATTTCACATATTACTGAGGATGAATATCTGTTCAGGATAGGGAGGAAGGGTCGGTCATTCGGTGAAGGAAGTAGTGAAAAGATTTTAATGAAGCAGAGAGAAATTTCTGGTTTTGGCATGAGGAGATACTGAATGGCTCCCTCTGTGTCACAGGAGAGACTCCTGGAAAGGAAACCTCAGGTTCCGTTCGGTCGGTCGGTCGGTTGGTCAGTTCGGGGAGAAATATTAGCAAGGAGGTAAAGGCCGTGCCTCATGACATCAGCAGTCCCTTCTCTGGAAATTCTACGGTATATCGGTGAGTTCTCGGACTTTTGTGATGTCACTCGTGTCCTAGAAACGCCAACTGCCCTCAAGACACACTCTCTCGGTGCCTATAAGACTCGCTTCTAGCCATGTTGTCTAGAGAATGGAGATCGTGGAGAGGCCAGAGGGAGGAAGACAAAGTGAGTTCACCACTAGCAGCTCTTGGCCGGGCTGTGGTGTGTGGGGGTCGGTGCATGCCTTTAATCTCTGCTCACACACAGATCTCTGTGAGCTCAAGGATGGCCTGATTTACAGAGTGAGTTTTAGGACAGCCCAAGATAGACAAAGAAACCCTTTCTTGAAAAACAAAACAGCAAAAAAAGAAAGAAAGAAAGAAAGAAAGAAAGAAAGAAAGAAAGAAAGAAAGAAAGAAAGAAAAGGAAAAAGACAAAAGAAGAAGAAAGAAAAAAATTGCAGTCTCTTCCTACTCTCTCATCCATTGGCTCTTAAAGAGCTCTCAGGCTGAACTGGAGACCAGGGTGTCATTTATAACTGGGAAGCCAGAAACCTTAGGGGGGTTCACAGGGGGACTGACTGCATTACTTGATGCCTCAACCCTGCTAATGGCTGTAATACGGGCTTTGGCAGAGCATTACTCCCCTTTCTCTATTATTACCGCTACACAACATAAAGGACTTGGGGTGGAGGGCGGGATGATGTGCAGTGGTGGTATTGAAATCTCACTGACACCTTCCTCACTCCTTGTCAATTCCCGACTTTGTCAAATCAACTATGGTGAATCTTTGGTGTGTGTTGGCCCTTTAGGTACTCAGAGAAACAAGACAGGCCTATTGCATCCCAGAAACCTCCCAGTTCCTGAGCCCTAGCCCTGGAAGTCTCAAAGCCATCACATCCAGAAATCTCTCCAGTCCCTGCTAGTGGTGAACTCACTTTGTCTTCCTCTCTCTGGCCTCTCCACGATCTCCATTCTCTATACAACATGTCTAGAAGCGAGTCTTATAGGCACCGAGAGAGTGTGTCTTGAGGGCAGTTGGCCTTTCTAGGACACGAGTGACATCACAAAATTCCGAGAGCTCTCCGCGATAAAGTAGAATTTCCAGAGAAGGGAAAGCTGATGTTGTGAGGCATGGCCTTTACCTCGTTGCTAATATTTCTCCCAGAACTGACCGACCTACAGTCCGACTGACCGGAACCTGAGGTTTCCATTCCAGGAGTCTCTCCTGCAACACAGAGGGAGCCATTCAGGATCTCCTCCTGCCAAAACCAGAAATTTCTCTCTGCTTCATTAAAATCTTTTCACTACTTCCTTCACCGAATGACCGACCCTTCCTCCCTCTCCTGAACAGATTGTACACTGTGGACATTGTGTACTTTATGTACACTACATTTTGAACACTGTGTATATTGTGTACATTTTCCACTCTACATTTTGTACACTGTGTACATTGTGTCCACTTTTTGTACATTGTGTACACTGTGGGCAATGTGTACAATTTGTACACTACATTTTGTACACTGTGTATACTGTGTACATTTTGCACTCTACATTTTGTACACTGTGTATATTGTGTCCATGTTTTGTACATTGTGTACACTGTGTATATTTTGTGTACATTTTGTTCATTGTGTACTTTTTGTGTACATTGTTTAAATTGTGTAAATTTTGTGTACATTGTGTACATTTTGTGTACATTGTGTACATTTTGTGTACATTGTTTACATTGTGTAAATATTGTGTACATTGTGTACACTGTGTACATTTTGTGTATATTGTGTACATTATGTTTACGTTGTGTACACTCTCTACATTGTGTACATTTTGTACACTATACATTGTGTACACTGTGTATATTGTGTAGATTTTGTACACTGTAAATTTTGTACACTGTGTACATTGAGTACTCTTTTTGTACATTCTGTACACTGTGTACATTTTCTGTACAGTGTGTACTTTGTGTACATTTTGTGTACATTGTGTACATTGTGTTCATTTTGTGTACATTGTGAACATTCTGTACATTTTGTGTACATTGTGCACATTCTGTACATTTTGTGGACATTGTGTACACTGTGGACATTGTGTACATTATGTACACTACATTTTGTACACTGTGTATATTGTGTACATTTTCCACTCTACATTTTGTACACTGTGTACATTGTGTCCACTTTTTGTACATTGTGTACACTGTGTACATTTTGTGTACATTGTGTAAACTTTTGTACATTGTGTACACTGTGTACATTTTGTGTACATTGCTTACTTTTTGTACACTTTGTACATCGTGTACACTTTTCTTACATTGTGTACGCTGTGTTCATTTTGTGTACATTGTGTACACTGTGGGCATTGTGTACATTATGTACACTACATTTTGTACACTGTGTATACTGTGTACATTTTGCACTCTACATTAGTGCACAGTGTATATTGTGTCCACTTTTTGTACAATGTGTACACTGTGTATATTTTGTGTACATTCTGTACATTCTGTACATTTTGTGTACATTGTGAACAGTTTTTGTATATTGTGTACATTTTGTGTACATTGTGTACATTGTGTTCATTTTGTGTACATTGTGTACATTTTGTGTACATTGTGTACACTGTGGGCATTGTGTACATTATGTACACTACATTTTGTACACTGTGTATACTGTGTACATTGTGTACATTATGTACACTACATTTTGTACACTGTGTATATTGTGTACATTTTCCACTCTACATTTTGTACACTGTGTACATTGTGTCCACTTTTTGTACATTGTGTACACTGTGTACATTTTGTGTACATTGTGTACACTGTGTACATTTTGTGTACATTGTGTAAACATTTGTACTTTGTGTACACTGTGTACATTTTGTGTACATTGCTTACTTTTTGTACACTTTGTACATCGTGTACACTTTTCTTACATTGTGTACGCTGTGTTCATTTTGTGTACATTGTGTACACTGTGGGCATTGTGTACATTATGTACACTACATTTTGTACACTGTGTATACTGTGTACATTTTGCACTTTATATTTTGTACACTGTGTACATTGTGTCCACTTTTTGTACGTTGTGTACACTCTGTATATTTTGTGTACATTTTGTCTACATTGTGTACATTTTGTGTACATTGTGTACATTTTGTGTTCATTTTGTATACTTTTGTACATTGTGTACACTGTGTACATTTTGTATATATTGTGTACATTTTGTTAACATTGTGTACACTCTTTATATTGTGTACATTTTGTATATATTGTGTACATTTTGTTAACATTGTGTACACTCTTTATATTGTGTACATTTTGTACACTGTACATTGTGTACACTGTGTATATTGTGTAGATTTTGTACACTCTAAATTTTGTACACTGTGTAGATTGTGTCCCCTTTTTGTACATTCTGTACACTGTGTACATTTTCTGTACAGTGTGTACTTTGTGTACATTTTGTGTACATTGTGAACATTCTGTACATTTTGTGTACATTGTGCACATTCTGTACATTTTGTGGACATTGTGTACACTGTGGACATTGTGTACATTATGTACACTACATTTTGTACACTGTGTATTTTGTGTACATTTTCCACTCTACATTTTGTACACTGTGTACATTGTGTACACTGTGTACATTGTGTCCACTTTTTGTACATTGTGTACACTGTGTACATTTTGTGTACATTGTGTACATTTTGTGTACATTGTGTAAACTTTTGTACATTGTGTACACTGTGTACATTTTGTGTACATTGCTTACTTTTTGTACACTTTGTACATCTTGTACACTTTTCTTACATTGTGTACGCTGTGTTCATTTTGTGTACATTGTGTACACTGTGGGCATTGTGTACATTATGTACACTACATTTTGTACACTGTGTATACTGTGTACATTTTGCACTCTACATTTTGTGCACAGTGTATATTGTGTCCACTTTTTGTACACTGTGTACACTGTGTATATTTTGTGTACATTGTGTACAATGTGTACATTTTGTGTACATTGTGTACATTTTGTGTACATTGTGTACATTTTGTGTATATTGTGTACATTTTGTGTATATTGTGTAAACTTTTGTACATTGTGTACACTGTGTACACTTTGTGTATATTGTGTACATTTTGTTTATGTTGTGTACACTCTCTACATTGTGTACATTTTGTACACTGTACATTGTGTACACTGTGAATATTGTGTAGATTTTTTACAGTGTAAATTTTGTACACTATGTACATTGAGTACCCTTTTGGTACATTCTGAACACTGTGTACATTTTCTGTACAGTGTGTACTTTGTGTACATTTTGTGTACATTGTGTACATTGTGTTCATTTTGTGTACATTGTGCACATTTTGTGTACATTGTGCACATTGTGTACATTTTATGTACATTGAGTATATTTTGTAAACTTTGTACATTGTGTCCACTTTTTGTACATATTGTATACTGTGTACATTTTGTGTACATTGTGTACACTATGGACATTTTGTATATTATTTACACTACATTCGTACACTGTGTATATTGTGTACATTTTGAACTGTACATTTTGTACACTGTGTACATTGTGTCCGCTTTTTGTACATTGTGTACACTTTGTATATTTTGTGTACATTGTGTACATGGTGTACATTTTGTCAACATTGTGTACATTTTGTGTACATTGTGTACACTTTTTGAACATTGATTTCACTGTGTACGTTTTGTGTACATTGTGTACCTTTGGTACACAATGTACACAAAATGTGCACATTGTACACACTGTACACAATGTACAAAAAAGGTGCACAATGTACACAGTGTATAAAATGTACACAATGTACTAAAAGTGTACACAATATACACAATGTAAAAAAGTGTACACAATAAACACAGTGTATAAAATTTACACAATATATACATAGTGTACACAATGTATAAATGTGTACACAATCGACACAGTGTACAAAATGTACACATATACACAAAACGTACACAATATGTATACAACATACACAGAATGTACACAGTGTACAAAATATACACAATGTCAGAAAATGTTCACAATATACACAATGATCACAAAACGTACAAAACATACACAATGTACACAGTGTACAAAATGTACACAATGTTCACAGAGTACACAAAATGTACACAGTGTACACAATGTACAAAAACTGTACACAAAGTATACTGTGTACAAAATGTACTTAATGAACATTAAATGTAGACATTTTGAACAGTGTGCGCAGTGTACAAAAAGTAGAGTGTACAAAATGTACACAATGTAAACAGTGTACACAGTGTACACAAAATGTACACAATGTACACAAAATGTACACAATGTACACAATATACACAAAATGTACGCAGTGTACACAATGTACAAAAAGTGTACACAATGTATACAGTGTAAAAAATGTACACAATGTACACTAAATATACACAGTGTACACGATTTTCCAAAAAGTGTACACAATATACACAATGTACAGAAAGTGTAACAATGTACACAGTGTACAAAATTACACAATATGTACAGAGTGTACACAATGTGCAAAAAGTGTACACAATCTAGACAGTGTACAAAATGTACACAATCTACATAAAATGTACACAATGTGCACAATATATATACAAAATCCACACAATGTACACAGTGTATAAAATGTACAGTGTACAAAATGAACAGTGTACAAAATGTACACAATGTACACAGTTTTTACCATGTACACAAAATGTAAACAATATACATAATATGTACACAAAATCCAAATAATATACACAGTGTACAAAATGTACAGTGTACAAAATGTACACAATGTAAACAGTGTATACAATGTACAAAAAATATATACAATGTACACAATGTAATAAAATGTACACAATGTACACAAAATGTACGCAGTGAAAACAATGTACTAATAGTGGACACAATGTAAACAGTGTACAAAATATACACTATATATACAGAACGTACACAGAATACACAATATACAAAAAGGGTACACATTAAACACAATGTACAAAAAGTGTACACAATGCACACAGTGTACAAAATGTACTGAGTGTACACAAAGTGTACACAATATGTAAACAAAATGTACATAGTGTAAAAGATTTACAGTGTACAAAATTTACACAATGTACACTGTTTATACCATGTACACCAAATGTACACAACGTACACCATGTACACAAAATATACAGTATGTGCACAATGTACACAGAATGCACACAATGGACACAGTGTACAAAATGTACAGTGAAAAATGTACAAAATATACACAGTGTACAAATGTACAGTGTACAAAATGTACACAATGTACACAGTTTATACCATGTACACCAAATGTACACAATGTACACAAAATGTACACAGTGTACACACTGTACAAAAAGTTTACACATTGCACACAGTGTACAAAATATAAACAAAATATACA
>CADCXT010000669.1:0-77925 GCA_902806775.1 Microtus agrestis
CATCTGCAATAACAATTGTTATTATTATTACTTATTTACATTTTTCATGCAATATATTTTGATCATATTCCTTATCCTCCTCAGCACCTCTCAGTTTCTCTCCCCAATCCACACAACTTGTATTACTTATAATAGACACTGCCAATACGCTTGTTTGGAGTTACCACCTATATTGGGTTGTATATAAGTTCATTACAAATATAAGCACAAAAAATATATAAAAATTAAAAATATATAATCATCCACAAAGGTTGATAGAAGAGGAATAAACATATACTGTGACAAAGTTGCCATAATTTATAAGAATCAAAAGATTTTCTTCAGCTAGGCTGGTCTATAATATGTAATCTATAACCTGTAACTCAGGAGGTGAATCCAGGATGGTTGCAAGTGCACGGCCAGCCTGAGATATATAGTGAGATGAGAGACAGGGAGTGGGGAGACTCTATGATAAAATACATATGTATTGTAATATCTAAAGATACATAAAATGAATGTAAATAAGTACAATCTAATGGCTTTAAAAAAGCTGAAATAAAACACTAAAATAATTGATCATCCAAAAATGAAAACATAAAAGGAATCTCATGAGAAATTCAAAAGAACAAAATGACAAGATACAGACAGGACTTGAGATGTAGTTTAATATATAATGCTAGTACGGCATTCACAAGGCCATACCAATAATACAAAAGCACATACACAAGAAAAACTAAAGCATATAAATACAATAAATGTAAAGAAGCATTGGTAGCCTATTATAAGTAATGCAATTAACTCTTAAAAATCAAGAAATGGTTACAAATTGTCTACAAAAGGAATTTTTATTGATTACATTGAGCTATACATTTTTTCTCGGCTCACCTCCCTTCCTCTCCACTCCCCTTCAACCCTCTCCCAAGGTCCCCAAGCTCCCAGTTTACTGAGGAGATCTTGTCATTTTTACTTCCCATGTAGATTAGATCCATGTATGTCTGTCTCTCCTAGGGTCCTCATTGTTGACTAGGTTCTCTGGGATTATGGGCTGCTTTTGTTTGCTTTATGTCTAAAAGCCACTTATGAGTGCATTAGTATGATATTTGTCTTTCTGGGTCTGGGTTACCTCACTCAATATGATGTTTCCTAGATCTGTCCATTTGCCTGCAAATTTCAATATGTCATGATTTTTTTCTGCTTTGTAGTACTCTATTATGTAAATGTACCACATTTTCCTTTTCCATTTTTGGTTGAGGGGCATTTAGGTTATTTGCATACTCTGGCTGTGACAAACAATGCTGCTATGAACATAGTTGAGCACATGTCCTTATGGCACAATTGAGCATCCTTTGGATATATACACAAAAGTGGTATTGCTGGGTCTTGAGGAAGGTTGTTTCCTAATTTTCTGAGAAATTGCCATACTGGTATCCACCGGGGCTGTATCAGTTTGCATTTCCACCAGTAATGCAGGAGTGTTCCCTTTACCCCACATCTTCTCCAGCATAAGTTGTCATTGTGGCTAATCTTACAGGTGTAAAATGGAATCTCAGAGTTGTTGTGATTTATATTTCTCTGATGGCTAAGGATGTTGAACATTTCCTTAAGTGTCTTCCAATTATTTTAGATTCTTTTCTTGACAGTTCTCTGTTTAGGTATGTACCCCCAGATTATAATTATTGAATTATTTGTTATTTTGATAACCAATTTCTTGAGTTCTTTGTATATTTGGAAGATCAGATCTCTGTCTGATGTGGGGTTAGTGAAGCTCATTTCCCATTCTGTAGGCTGCCATTTTATCTTGTTGACCATGTCGTTTGCTTTACAGAGGCTTTTCAGTTTCAGGAGGTCCCATTTATTAATTGTTTCTCTCACTGTTTGTGCTACTGGGTTTATATTTAGGAGGTGGTCTCCTGTGCCAATGCGTTCAAGTGTACTTCCCACTTTCTCTTCTATGAGGTTCAGTGTGGCTGGCTTTATGTTGAGGTCTTTGATCAATTTGGACTTGAGTTTTGTGATGGTGATAGATATGGATCAAATACTTTGTGTAAGGTTGGCTTTGTGGCTGGTTATTGGTTAAATCTGGTTCTGTCATGGAATATCTTGTTTTGTCATTCTATGGTGATTGAAAGTTTTGCTGGCTGGGCGGTGTTGGCGCACGCCTTTAATCCCAGCACTTGGGAGGCAGAGGCAGGCGAATCTCTGTGAGTTCGAGACCAGCCTGATCTACAAGAGCTAGTTCCAGGACAGGCTCCAAAACGACAGAGAAACCCTGTCTCGAAAAACCAAAGAAAAAAAAAGTTTTGCTGGATATACTAGTCTGGGCTGGCATCCATGATCTCTTAATGTCTACATAACTCTTGACCAGAACCTTCTGGCTTTCATTGCTTGGAGAAGTCAGGTTTAATTCCAATAGGTCTGCCTTTATATGTTACTTGGCCTTTTTCCTTTTCAGCTCTTAATATTCTTTCTTTTTTCTGTATGTTTAGTGTTTTGATTATTATATGGTAAAGGGACTTTTTTTGATTCAGTCTATTTGCTGTTCTAGAAGTTTCTTGTATCTTCATAGGCTTATCTTTCTTTAGGTGGGGAAAGTTTTCTTCTATGATTTTGTTAAATATATTTTCTGTGCTTTTGAGTTGAACTTCTCCTTCTTCTATACCTATTATTCTTAGTTTTGGTTTTTTCATGGTGTTCCTTAATTCCTGAATATTTTGTGTTAAGATTTGTTAGATTTAATGTTTTCTTTAAATGATGAATCAATTTTCTCTATTGTTTATTCAGCACTTGAGATTCTCTCTTCCATCTCTTGTATTCTGCTGTTTATGCTTGCATTTGTTGTTCCTTTTCTCATGATTTCTGTTTCTATAATTCCCTTGGCTTGTGTTTTCTTTCTTGTTTTTATTTCAATTTTCAAGTCTTGAATAGTTTCTTTTATATGTTTGTTTCTTCTCAGTTTTCTTTAGGGGATTTGTTTATGTCTTCTGATTTTTTTGTTTGTCTTTTCCTCCATTTCTTTGATGGAATTTTTCATTTCCTCTTTAAGGGCCTCAAGCATTCTCCTAAAGTTATTTTTAGGTCATCTTTTCTGCTTCATCTATATTTGTTTGTTCAAGTTTTGCTGTTTTAGGGCCACTAGATTTTACTGGTGTTATGTTGTTCTTTGTGGTGTTGCATGTGTTCTTACCTTGTCTACCCATCTTTTCCTCTGATTGGTAGAGTTGGGGCTGTCTGTTACTCTGGTGATCAATTTTCCAGGTGCCAGTGGATCCAAGGTTCAGATGGTTTCTCCTCATGGTGCAGTCAGGACCACAATTCCAGTAACCCCATTGGTCACTCCGTGGTTTTGGAGCTTGCTTGGCATTCCCTGGCTTTACTCTGTAAAACCAGGGGTCGTTCAGGCTTGTTCACACGGAAATTGCTTGTTTGGGACTCTTTCTGCTGAGGTTCCTGCCTTGGGCCTGCTCTGACAGAGGTCACTAGATCAGGTCTGTTCCAGTAGATGTCACTGCCTCAGGCCTGCTAACTCTGAGGTCACTAATCCACATCCAGTTGGTCAGAGTTCTCTGGTTTGTGCCTACTTCCTTGAAGGTACCAGACTCATGCCCAGACCTACAGAGGTCCAGGCTCAGGCCTACTCCCTCAGTGGTGTTGTACCGGCTCCTGTGGATTTTGCTGCCTAATGCCTGCTCCAGTGGAGGTTGCTGGCTCAGACGTGTTTCTGTAGATATCGCTGGCTTGGGCTTGCTCTCATGGAGGTCCCTGATTTGCAAAGGTACCATAGAGGTCTCTGGCTCTGGTCTACTCCCTCAGAGGTCCCAGACTTGTGCAGGGATCTGCAGAGGTCCAGACTCACGGCCTATTCCCTGGGAGGTCCCAGGTCTCTTGTTCGGGCCTACTTCCTTGGAGGTCCCAGACTAACACCCGGACCTGCAGAGGTCCTGGCTCAGGCCTCCTCTCTCAGCCGTTGCCTTGTACCTGCTCCTGTAGAGTTTACTACATCAACCAAAATTCATTTTTATGTACAGATGTACCAACAGCCTGACAATGGAAGAAGCTAAGAAACTAATTTAGCTGCAATAGCTATCATGGTGCACTAATACAAAGATACTTGCTACTGTCAAAGATGGGCATTTCATAACTATAAAAGGTCAATTGATCAAGGAGATATAGTAATCATGAATATATGCAACTAATAAATCTAAATAAGTTGTGGTTTTCTGAAATGGTCTCCATTTGCTGTAAAATGAGGCTTCTTTGATGAAGGGTAATAGCTACACTTATTTGTGCATATAAGAATAAAATTTAGATTGTAGTAAGGAATTATGCTGGTCTACCACAGTGGCAGGAGTACCTAGGCCCATAGCTTCACTAAGACCAGAAAGCTGACTAGGTTTACCATACTAAGCATGATTTCCATCCTGCTGAGTGGCCCTGAACTGCAATTCAGGCAGGTTGCCATGAACATCTGAGTGCCATTTCTTTTACCTTTATGTGTATCTTGCCATGCTGGTAATTACTGCAGGTCATGGGGTTACAAGAGATCTATGGATTGTGGGGAGCCCAGCCCCAAAAGATACATCAACCTTATAGTTTCTGTATCTATGGCTCTGGCAACATTGTAGAAAGGGAAATGGAAAAATTATAAGAGTCAGAATACGAGGAAGTCTGCTATGAAAGAGACTTGCCTAGAAATGGCTACCAAAACAAGACCGGAACAATAGCAGTATAAACAGAAATGTTAATGTGTAAGGGGGAAATTTTGTGGGGTCCTACCCATAGACAAAGAACTGCAGGCAACTATTAACTACTGGGAAATGGGAAAATTAAACTTCCATGGGGATTTGACCCCCAATGCAGAATAGTCATCCTTGAAACTATTACACACAAACAACAATGATATACTCAGCAGGCTATATATATGTGTGTATGTGTGCGTACACATACATATGTGCTCAGGGAGAGTAACTAGGAGGAACAAGAGGAAGGAAAGAAAGGGAAGAAGTGAGGTAATTCTATTTCTACTAAAAACATTAAAAAGTTCTAGTAATATGCACTGAGAAGGAGGTAGTCTCTGTTTAACTAGCAGTGTTCCTGAGAGCTAACCAGAGCCTGGTTAGAAGAAAAAGAGTCTATAAAATTATTCATCCATACTTTCCAAATGTCAAGGCCAAGGAAAACAAACCTTCAAAACCCATGTTGGATTAAAGAATATCAAAGAAGAAAGCACACAAATACAATGTATGCCTTGGAATTTGATCTTGTACTGAAAAAATTACTCTGAAAGATAGGATGAGGACAAGTACCTAACAGTGAATATGGACTGTGGATTATATATAGCCTATATATTATATTATATCACAGCATATTTAGTATTTCTATATATAAGCTAATGAATCAGTTGAATCTCTAAATTTAAAACTAATAATAGGGTCTATATAAGATAATATTGTTGCTCTTTAGAAATACATACTAAAATATGTATGTTCAAATGGGTATGACATCTCCAATTTATTCTCAAATTGTTCAGAGAAAAGATTCCTGTATATTATAATTATATTCTGCAATAGAATTTGTGCATCTGGATAAATGATGAGTGGGTGTTCTTTGAACCATGTTTGAATCCTTTCACTTCATAACTAGTAGTTATAATTGAAGGTTTAAGAATTGAACCTTTATAATCATAAAGACTGCCATGCAATTCCTCAAAGAAAAATATTTTAAAAATTTAAAAAGAACCCGAGTTTTAAAAAGATCAATGATATTAGGGAAAGGGGGCAGGGAGAGTAGCTTTGTCTCAAGAAGACACCCTGCTTAAGTATCCCATTTAATTTTGTATTCTAGATTGCTATAAATCATTTCTAACTTTTATAAACAGAAAGCTTTACCCTCCAGAAAGATAGCTGTAGTATTGACACAGGACATAGCTGTAGTATAGACCCAGTGCTGTTACAAAGCAATAGCAGTTTGTAGCTAAATCTATTCGCTTCAAAATAGATTGAAGAAAAATTTAGTTCCAAGGGGAATAGAAAGCATTGAAAGGTGGGTGCTGCATCCCACAGAGTAAGTACATACAGACACACAGACATGGTCTTCTGTTTATAAGTGACTTGCTAGCTCTTTTGAAAAACACAAGGGGCTCATCCGAAAGCAAAGACATGCCTGAGGGCAGAGAAGCCAAAATAGCCTCTGCCGGTGCTATGTATGCCACCAGACCAACCCCTGAGGATCAAGAGCCCTCAGACTTTTCTAATGAATAAAAGCTTTAAGCAGCAAAAAAAAAAAAAAACGCATTGAAAAAGTAGACTTTCCAGATGAGAATTTTGGAGAGAAAATGAATGTTCTCACTGACCATATGTAAGTCATAATAAATAGATGTCTTGCATATATTTTTTCTTAGCTCTGAATGACCGGCCTTAGTTTGGTTTTAGTTTGGCTTTTCTTTTTTAGTTAATTAATTAATAATTTTAAATCACATGATGGGGAAACCCACAGAAAGAGCTAACCTTAGCTAGTGGGAGCTCACTCACTCTGGACTGATATCTGGGGAACCTGCATAGTACTAAACTTGGCCCGCTGAATGTAGGTGACAGTTGTGCGGCTGGGGCAGACTGTGGGGCCACCGGCAGTGGGACCAGGATTGATTCCTACTGCTTGAACTGGCTTTTTGGAGCCTATTCTTTTTGGAGGAATACCTTGCTCAGTTTATATATATATATATATATATATATATATAAAATGGTTAAAATCACCAAATGTGAAAGCTACGCTTTCAAAAATGTTTTAAAGTATATAATAGCCTAGTGTTAGTTATAGGTACTATGTTGTATAGCATATTTCTAGAACTCATTACATGTAATTGAAACCTTATACCCACTGTGCAATACAAGGAAGCTTTTGGAACTTTTTTGAAGGTGAAGCTTGTGTGTGGTGCTTTGATGGAAAGATGGTATCAATACATGATTGAGTATGGCCAAATTTAACAAAATATCTATGTTAAATATGTAAAATATTTATATACTGATTAAAACTCAATATAACTTAAAAACAATTTAACATGTACGAGAAAATGATATCAGCATATCCAATTCTAAAATTCTTTCAGCAATCTTCTCTTTATATTAACATCTCCTACACAAACATTGCTTTTTTTGACCCCTAGCTTCCTTCCACTGTGCATTGACTTCACATGGAAACTTCTTTTTCTTCTTTTTTTGTCATTTTCTTTTTATTTTAATTTGTAATTTTTTAAAAATTTTTTTTTAAAAAAGAAAACAAACAATCTTTTTTTTAATTAAACATGTTCACCAGGATATATTCCTACTGCTTGTATTGGCTTTTTGAGAACCTACTATCTTTGAATGGATGCCTTGCTCAGCCTAGATATAGTAGGAAGGGCCTTGGATCTTCCCCAAAGCAATGTGTCTTACCCTCCCTGAGGAAAGGATGGGGGGCGGGGCATGAAGCACGGGGAAGGGGGTGTAAGTGGAGGAAATGGGAGGAGGTGAGGGAGTGGGCATACGGAAGCTTTTCAACGGACATTTCTTGTCTTCCTTTCTTTGCTTCCGACACTCCCTTCAATTCACACTTGTAGATGTGGTAGTTTCCAAAACATCATATCAAAACTAACATTTTTTTTCATGGGGCTCAATGAGTTACACACGGTACTGTCACATGCAATGATCTATTCCCAGTTCTCAATTGATTCCTCCCTGATTTGTCTCTTCATAAAGATTCCTACCAAAATGTCACATCCTTAGACATAAGTCCCAAGCCAAACTTTTTACTATTTTATTTTTATTTTGACAATTATCACTAATTGGACACACACATGTATGCACACATGTACATATGCTATGGTTCTTCACTGTTTGTCTCCAGTCCTATAATATGACACCCATGAAAAAAAATCTTCTTAGATTTATTTCACTGCTACTAGTGAATGAAATGGAGTGAATGAAATCGAGTGAATGAAATTGGTGCAGTAAATATTCTTGGCTTAAATGCTCTTAGAAAAGACCTGATGCTAACAAGATCAGTCCTCTATTTTTATAGGAGCAGCATGTGAAGCCCCAGGAACCAGAAGGATCAAATGGCATATAAAAGGTGACAGAATTTTCTGACGATAGAGCCAAGGTTAGTGTTGAGGTTTTCTGATTCATAGTCCAGCAATCTTTCTGCTGATCCTTTCTGCCTTCTACTGTCATTTATTCTCAGCAAAACAGTGGGGAAATACTTTACTGAACTCCACAATGACATTGTGTACAAGTGAAAGGAAGATGCTGAGCAGTATCACAAATTCACTGGCTGCATTCCCCCACTTCTTCACTGCTTTTTATTGGCTGCCAACCATATATGCAAGATGCGACTCATGCTGAATATTAAAGGAGAAGAGCCCTTTGCAGGAAATTTTTTGCATGTTCAAAGGGAATAAATCCAATTAATTTAACACAAGAAAAAAAAACAAGGCTGAAATGAATGGTAAGAAATTTCATGTGGCTTCAGAGGAGACCCTAATTTTGTTGAGCTAAAATGATTATTAAAAGCATCCTTTTAAGGATGACGGGGACACGCCAACAGAGAATAGTATGAAGAAAGGTGAAATGGAATGTCAGTGAAGGTATTCTGAGAAGATTAAGTGGAGCAGTTAAGAGCCACAGAGTTCTGGTTGTGCTATTGGAATTTTCAAAGAAAAAAAAAACCTGTTCAGATAAGAATAGGAAGGATTTTTCAAATACGATTATAAGAGTTTGGGCTTCATTCACATACTCAATCACAAGTTGCTAAGTACAATTTAAATACATAAATGAATAATCATTGTGTTTTATGGAAGAGGGGATGGCATATGAGAAGTGTTTTCAAAAGAATGATTTGGTATAAGATGGGCTGGCAGGGGAAGTAATAATGTATATTCATGGATTTGTATGTTTAGAAATGGGCCAAGAAAGAAGCAAATAACTGGTGAATTCTATTAGTGAATTATTTCATTAATGTTGTAATAGAGCATACAAACTCTGATAACTCACATAGGAAGCAAAAAGAGCTATTGGAAGGCAATGATTGCTGAGGGAGGGAGTGTCAGTTTCCTCCAGGGTTATGATCTCTCATAGGTTGCCCGTGCTCCATTGAGTATCTGTGTACCCAAGCACACAGGGACAACTCTCATTGGGCTCAATGGGTTGAAAAAAGGAAGGACATGAAGTTAGAAAGATGAAATATTGGAGGAGTTAGAGAGGGAAGCAGGGGTAGATATAATCAAAATTCATTGTAAACATACATTAAATTGTCTACTAGACAAATAAAATGAAATTTAATTTTATTGAGAATAATAGCAAATAATTTGGGACCAAGAAAAATTACGCTTTTAGAGGCCTATATCTTACAAGTTCTTTTATTTGGAAAGACAATACCTCAGGTCAAACCATTTCACTAACAGCCAGTCACCAAATTCACTGTCTTTAGAGTAATCTGCCTGCCACATTCTTTCCCTCCCACTCTTCTTCCTGCTTCAAACCTTCTAAGGATTCTCCGTGTCTTCTTCATAATTTTAGACTAAAACGGCTTGACTTTCAAAGTCTTAGAGTAGTTATATCCTTTTATTCAATCTTATTTGTCACAATGCCAAAATTTTGGTTACTATTACACTTTTAAATCCTACAAGCATACACTGTTACGCTTCCTTCTAGAGTGGGCTTGCATAGTCAATTCTGCCTTCAATGACTCTTCCTCGTCCAACAAACACAACACTCTACCTATTTTATGAGACACCTGCTGCTCATTATGCCGCTTTTCACTGTTTTATTTCTGTTAATATTTACAGTGTTTGACATGCTTAATGGAAAAGGTACAAACTTGACCCAGACTGATCTAAGTTTTAATCCTGAATCTTGTAGTTAGTAGTGAATCATATTGTACAAGGCATAATTTTTCACTAATTGTATAAACATAACAAACCCCAGAGGCACACGCATTTGTGACTTATGTATTTGTAAGGCTGACATAGGAAGACTGCCACAAGTTTGAGACCAGCTTGGCTTTCTTAGTGACCAACTTCAGAAGGTATATAGTAGGCCATTAGTAAAATCTAGGTGATTTTTTTTTTACTCTTTTTGTTATTGTTGGTTATTTTTTTTTTTTTTGAGACAGGGTTTTTCTGTATAGCTCTGGCTGTCCTGGAACTCACTCTGTAGACCAGACTGACCTCCAACTCATAGAGATCTCTCTGCCCCTGCCTCTCCAGTGCTGGGATTAATGATGTGTGTCAGCACCACCTGGCCCCAGTTTCCTCTTTTATAGTGTATATTTAAAGTAAATAAGCACTTCCAGATCAGCACACACAACCAACTTTACACATATCAGACAGATACAAATGTCAATCAGCCATCTTTTCAATTGGCTTACTATGTTTGAAAAAAAAATATTCAATGGGATGTTTCCATAGGGATTTTTTTTTGAAATAAAGACAGAAAACTGACCTTTAAAAGATAGTAGCTTCTCCTGATTGCCTTATTCTTCTCTGAGACTCTTGCTTTATCCTATAAGTTTCATTTCAGTGTACTCTGCTAATTACATTTCAACAAGCAACTGAAAACAAATATGCCAATCATGAGGCTGTGATCTTATTTTGGAAAATATTTGCACCTAAGCAGAATGAGCTGTCCCATCACATTCACAAGGTAGGAATTCCAAGGCATTTCCCATCTCTTACAGAAAAGTGTCAAGTATTCCAATTATGTCTAAGCTCAAGATCATTAATAGAAGTATATGGAAAAATTCCCCTTGCCTCAGCTTCAAAAAAGTAGAAGTCTGCTAACATAAAGAGGGAAATATTGAAGAACTTGACCATTGTGGCAAGTGGTGACAGATATAGGACTACCATACCTCTTTATTTTCAACAAAGGATAGGCAAAAAATAGCATATTAGTTATATGAAGGACTAAATTGTTTTTTAAATTTTTATATATTGTTACAACTTTTGCTCAGCTTCCTAGTTTTAGTTGCATTACTAACAGTTCAAGGCCTATGTTGTGCACATGCTAACCTAACTTTCTTACATAGCTCAAATGTATCTGATAATGTTTTAAGGCTGAGTGACAGAGTACAAATGTTCTTTAAAGTTTGAGTTACTAAATTCATTCCAAAGGGGCATTCTATCCAAAGCTAAAGTTCTGTATTACTCTAAAAGTTGTATTTAGAAATTTGAAGATTGTTTATAGCAAGATATCAACTTCTTTTTTAAATAAATGGAAACATATGGATCGCAGAAAAAATATCTTTGAATATTGAGAAAATATTTAGCACTAATCATTGTGAGAGAAAATAATACACAAATTTTACCCTGATACTCTTGGGAAAGAATAAAGAGTTTAAGGAAAGGTGACAGTGACAAAGATTTCAGGAATGTGTTATTTATAGAAACTGTTGCTATGAGTATAAACGTGGGGAAAAGTTATCAATTTTACTGGACCAGAAATAATACATATGTAGCCCTGGATGCCCAGGAAAGAAACTCATTATGTAGGTGAAGCTGAACTCAAAATCACACAGATCCACCTCCGTTCACCTCCTGGGATTAAAAGTGTGTTACATGATACTAGGCTAAAGAAATATATATATATATATATATATATATATATATATATATATATATATTCTTATTATTTGGTAATTCCACCTTGTATATCTTACGTTTGCATTCACATGTTGATAAAACTATCATTCTCTCTGTGCATTGAAAAACGATGCAACTATGTAAAATTACCTATCATTTCTCATATGGAGTGATGTCCAAATGGTGTTAATCCTGAAACAAATTATGACAGTTGAAAAGCCATGCCTGAGTATGTAAAAATAAATGTATGGGCAAATACATAACCAACTATAGTGACACATGCAATAACCAGTGCACGCCTATGTATTTATTTTAATCCTTTTAATTAGCAAAATTAATGCATTTCCAATGACATATTCATATGAATTTATCATTATATTTGTTCCTATTTGCCTCCATTCCATCCCTTCTTATGCTTCCTATCTATAGTATTCCTAGACAGATACTCAAAAAAGTCTAAATCAGTATAATGCAGAGATATTTATATACATATTTTTATTCCTGGACTATTTACAATGGCCAGGAAATGTCCATCAAGAGTTGAATATAACAAAGAAAACATAATACATATACATAATAGAATTTTATTCAGTCATAAAGAAGAATAAATCCAATATATTTGCAGGAAAGCAGATGAAACTATGATTATTATGCATGTTTGCTGTCATGTGTAGAATGTAGATGTATGTATGTAGGTCATGAAAGTAAAAGGAGGAAAATTATAAAGTGATAGATAAGGAAGAAAGTGATAGAAATAATACACTTGTGATATGAAAGGAGAAGGTGAGAATATGTGGGATGGAAGAGAAATGGGTAAAATAAAGTGCATGCACAGGTAAGGATTTTCTGAGAATGGTTCCAATATCATGGCAAACAAATAATGGAGTGGCATGAAATTACAGAGCTTCCATTCAGCAAAGGATATAGTCAGCATGGCAAAGAGACAGCCTACAAAATGGGGAGAAATCTTTGCTAATTATATATCTACCAGGACATAAACATGTAGCCTCTACAAAGAACTCAAAAATTTAAATGCCAAATTATTTTATAATGCCTCAATCAGTTCCCTGAATTTTTTCATTCTTTTTTTTTAAAAAAATTTTTATTGATAAAAAGAAAAAATAAAGTTTCCGCCAAACATTGAAAGGTCTCTTAGCTGGTGAGATGATTCAGAAGAAAGGAGTGCTTCCTTAACACCAGAGATCCATGTGTTAGAAGGAGAGAAATGATTTCCATGTTATCTTCCCATTGCAGGGGCACCATGATGAGTGAGCATGCATACACACACAAATAAAATATGCTCTCAAT
The DNA here is from genome assembly GCA_902806775.1 of Microtus agrestis. NCBI lineage: Eukaryota > Metazoa > Chordata > Mammalia > Rodentia > Cricetidae > Microtus > Microtus agrestis. Next base: position 12,896 of record CADCXT010000669.1, read on the forward strand.
GAATTTCTGTATAATTCTCAATGAATATTAGTGTATATATTGTATTAAGAGTTAAAATTGAGAATATTGAAAATGTAATTAATAGTACATTTAAATAATAAAATCACACAACTACATATATGATGTGTATATGGTTTGTCAATATAGGGTTTCTCTGTGTAGCCCTAGCTGTCCTGGAACTCACTTTGTAGTACAGGCTGGCCTCAAACTTGGAGATCTGCTTGCTTCTTCCTCCTGAGTGCTGTGATTAAAGGTGTGCACCACCACTGCCAGGCCAGGAATATAATATTTCTGGGCAAAATCTTTTTTTCAAAGACAAAACAGACAATGAGAAGACTGCTATTGTTTGTCACTTATAAAAATCTGTTAAATACCTGACTTGTTATAAGATAAATGAATTTGCATATTTGATCCTGCAACCAGTCTTTTGTAATGTATTTTTTGAAATATACCAAAATTATAAGTTGTTAAAATTAAAATTGTTTCTAAAATTATGGATCCCATGAAAAGTTCCTGTGGCCTCTATAGATAACTATAATTACATGTAATAGAATGTCTATTGAAGGTTACACAAGAAAATGGAAAACCTACAATATCTGATTGGTTAGAAAAACAAAGGATATTTCTCAAAGGACACCCCTTTTTACTGTCTGAATTTTTCACTGGGTTCAAGTTCTTAAATCCAAGCATCAAGATTCACAGGAGTCTTCTTATTTTCTTAGTAAAAGCTAAGTTAGTTCAGTAATGATTTTCATTGGAACAAACACATTATGATTATGTGAAGAAATTATTATTCAGTTGGACATAATTCTTCACATTACAGTTTAAGTCTTCTTTATTTGCTTTTCCTTCAATATTTAATTAATGGTCATTAATTAAGAGCAGTAGACATGCCTTTTGTCATTAAAAAGATAGATATTTAATATCTTTCTAATAGCACGTAAAAAAGCACAAAAATTTGTGTAAAAGTCTCAGCAAACTCAGTTTTCAAGTGTCCTGTTCTGTGTAAGAGGCATTGACAAGAAGCAATTCAGCACAAAATGTACTAATTCATTACATTTCAAATGGTTTGGATTTTGATCAAGCCTAGAGGAAGCACTGAATAGTCAGAAGAGGCCTTCATGAAGGCCTAAGGGGACAGCTGTCGCTCTGATTTGATGGTCCTTGAGCCATGTGTCTCAACTCTTGACCCACTTTTGCCCCAGCAAAGAAGAAATGTTACTGTTACGAAAGTGAGATGTTAGAAACCTAGATAGATCACTTAAAGGAACATACAAGTCCATCAATTGTTAATGAAGTATTCAGGATTCACTTGTCTAGTGACAAGATACTCAACTTGAGGCATGTTTGAGCAACAGACTCATAATTCTTATGACAATCTCAAAACTGGATCACCAATGATATAGAGAGACTTTGAGTAAACCATTAAACCACTCACTCATATAAGGAAATGGAAATTTTGTTTCTCTTTTTCCTTCACACTCTGTCACCATCAGTTTCATTAAAATTAAAAAAAAATCACTTGACTCAAAAGACTTCAATGATAACCAATCATCTTCAAGCTAAAAATCCAACCTTTTTAGCATGTCATCTAAGATCTTGAATTATCTGGTCCTTGTTTCTTACTCTGTGTCTCCTCTAACTTATTTGTCTAATTAATTACAATTTTTTTTTGAAAACTGCACAGATACTACTGCTTTGTGAAGTATTTCTGGATAAGATGATCTGTTGCTTCCTAGATCTTAACTCATCACCAAAATTTTTTGGAAAATAATCTTTTTTTATTCTTTTAAAAAGGAAAAAATTATCTTTTTACATTTTACATACCATTCCCAGTTCCCACTCCCTCCCTTCTTCTATCCCCTCCTCCCCCGCCCCACTCCCCATCCACTCCAGAGAGGATAAGGCACACTGCTCTTGGGAATGTCCAAGGCCCTTCCTAATATATCTAGGCTGATCAAGGTATCCATCCCAAGAGAATGGGTTCCCAAATAGTCAGTAAAAACAGTAGGGATAAATCCCTGTGCCACTACCAGTGGCCCTGCACTCTGCCCCAGCCATACAACTGTTAACCACATTCAGAGGGTCTATGCTAGTTCCTTCCCTGTTTGGCTGGAGTTGGTGAGCTCTCATTACCTCAGGTAGACTGTCTCAATGTGTATCCCCATCATAGTCTTGACCTCTTTGCTCATATTCTCACTCTGCCCACTCTTCAACTGGACTTTGGGAGCTCAGCCCAATGCTCCTCTGTGGGTCTCTACCTCTGTATCCATCATTTACTGGGTAAATTTTCTATGGTGACATTTACGATAGACATCAATCTGACTACAGGACAAGGCCAGTTCAGGCACCCTCTTTTCTATTGCTTAGGATCTTAGCTGGGGTCATCCTTGTGGAATCCTGGAAATTTCTCTATTGCCAGGTTTTTTCCTAGCCCCATAATGGCTTCCTCTATATCTCTTTCCTTGATCTCCATTTCTGTCCTTCCCCCATCTCTACTATCCTGATTCATCAATTTCTCCTCCCCTTCTCATCCCTTTCTGTCCTCCCTTCTCCCCCCATCCCCATGCTCTCAATTTTGCCAGGTGATCTTGTCTATATTGCCTTTCTAGGTGGATCAATATATGTTTTTCTTGGGGTTTACCTTTTTACTAAGTTTCTCTAAGGTCAAGAACTGTAGACTTGTTAACCTTTGCTTTACAGCTAGTATCCACTTATGAATGAGTACATACAATTTTCTGGGCCTGGGTTTCTTCATTCAGGATGTTTTTTTCTAATTACATACATTTGCATGAAAATTGCAAGATGTCATTGCTTTTTACTGCTCAGTAGTGCTCTATTGTATAAATGCACCACATTTTCTTTATCCATCGTTCACTTGAGGGGCATCTAGGTTGTTTCCAGTTTCTGGCTTCTACAGATAATTCTGCTATGAACATAGTAGAACACGTCTTTGTAGTATGATTGAGCATCCTTTTGGTATATGCCCAAGAGTGGTATAGCTCAGTTCTGAGGTAGGTTGACTCTCAGTTTTCTGAGAAGCTGCCATACTGATTTCCAGAGTGGTTGTACAAGTTTGCATTCCCACCAGCAACGGAGGAGTGTTCCCGTTACCCCACATCCTCTCTAGCATAAGATATCATTGGTGTTTTTGATCTTAGCCATTCTGACTAGTGTAAAATGGTATCTCAGAATCATTTTGATTTGTATTTCCCTGATGGCTAAGAATGTTGAACATTTCCTTAAATGTCTTTTGGCCATTTGAGATTCTTCGGTTGAGAATTCTCTGCTTAGTTCTGTACCCCATTTTTAATGGGATGATCTGGAATTTTAATGTCTAATTTCTTGAGTTCTTTATTCATTTTGGAGATCAATCTTCTGTCTGATGTGGGGTTCATGAATATCTTTTCCCATTTAGTAGGCTGCCTTTTTGTCTTATTGACTGTGTCCTTTGCTTTACAGATGCTTCTCAGTTTCAGGGGGTCCCATTTCATTATTGTTGTTCTTAGTGTCTGTGCTACTGGTATTATGTTTAGAAAGTGGTCTCCTGAGTCCATGCATTGAAGGCTGCTTCCTACTTTGTCTTCTATCACGTTCAGTGTGGTCAGATTTATATTGAGTTCTTTAATCCATTTGGACTTGAGTTTTGTGCACAGGGATAGATATGACTCTATCTATTTGAAATCTTCTACATGTTGACATCCAGTTATGCCAGTACCATTTATTGAAGATTTTTCCTTTTTTTAATTGTATAATTTTAGCTTTGTTGTCAAATATCAAGTGTTCATTGGTGTGTGGATTAATATTCAGTTCTTCAATTAGATTCCATTTGTTAGTCTCTCTTTTCCTTTTTATTTTATTTATTTAATTTTTAAAATTGATTTTATTGAGCTATACATTTTTCTCTGTTCCCCTTCATTCCCCTCCCATCTCCTTCAACACCTCACTACACTGATCTATTGTTTCTTTGGTCTTAACTCATCACTGAAATGTTTTTTGAAAGTAATCTTTTTGGAAAAAAACTTCTGCCAGTCTCTCACTACACCTAACTCATATAATTTATATTTTTGTATATTTTATACTTGTTTCTACTGTGTCAATATGTGAGTAGTATTATGATTAGAAATGCAACTCACGTTTATACTAGGCCATGTTTTCTCTAGAAGCAGAGATAACATCTTATTTGTATTTGTATTTTATTACCTAATACAATACTTAGTACACAGCAAACTCTTAGTAATTATAGCTAAAGAGTAATGGGATGCATAGTCTTAAGGACAAGAATCTGAAAATAGAGCGTAAGATAGGGCCATGGTACATGGTTTTGTTCCTTAAGATAAAGATTTAGTCAACTAGTCATCATAATGTTTCAGCTGAGCTCATGTGTAGCGGCAATGTGTAGCGGCATTTCAATTGTATTTAATAAATAAAGGCTGTCTGAAGATCTGAGAGCAAAACAGTCCCACTAGTCAGCCTTACAGACCATTTTATGGTAACACACACCTTTAAGATCAGTAGCCATAATGACACACACCTTTAATTCCAGTATCCATACTAGTTGTCATAGAAATCTGATGGTGCATGCCTTTAATCCCAGCCCTAGAGAGGAATATAAGATGGGGTGGGGAGACAGATCTCAGACACAGTCTCATTCTGAGATTCTGGGAGGCAGGATCACCATTTCAGACTGGGGTCACGGTAAGACCCAGTGGCTGGCTGTTTTGCTTTTCAGATCTTCAGGTTGAACCCTAATTACTTTTGTAATTGGGCACTCTCTCCTTTATTGCCCAGGGTCCCAGATTCTGTCATCCCTGTGGTCTCCTGAGAATTTCTCTAGATCCAAGTTTCTTGCTAGCCCCATAATGGCTCCCTCAATTGAGATATCTCCTTACTTGCTCTCATCCTCATCCTTCCTCCATCTCAACCATCCCACTTCCTCAGGTTCTCACCTCTCCCCTTCTCCCCTCCTCTTCCCCTTTTACTACCCTCACCTCTGTGTTCCCAATTTTGTCAGGTGATCTTATCTATTTTGACTTTCCAGGTGGAGGACCAAACTAGTTCCTCTGAATGTGGTCGACAATTGAGTGGCTGGGGCAGACTGATGGGCACTGGCAGTGGTACCAGGATTTATCCCTACTGCTTGTACTGGCTTTTGGGGAGCCTATTCTCTTTGGAGGGATACCTTGCTCAGCTTGGATATAATGGGGAGGACCTTGGACTTTCTCCAAGGCAATGTGCCTTGCCCTCTCTGGGGAGTAGATGCGGGCATGGGTTGGGGGGGTAGGTAGAGGGAGTAGGAGGAGGTGAGGGAGTAGGAAATTGGATTGGTATGTATGATGAAAAGAAGACAGTTTTTTAAAAAAGAAATAAAATAAATGTAAATGGAATTCTCTTGTTCAGGCAGCCATCACATTCCAATTAGAAAGAGTCTCCTAATTGATCTCTTTGCCCCCTAGCCCTAACTTTCTCCTGTGTATTTTCAATCCAGGATCCAATGAGAACCATGCATATATAGTAAATCATTATAAACCTTTCTTCTAAACTTACCAATGCTTTTCTAGCAAGAGTGTCAGATTCGTTACATGAGTATGCATATACTTTTACGAGCTGTAATTCTAACGTCACTATCTTTCTGATCATATCTCTTAGTTTTCTCTTCACTTCTCATTAGTCTATCCTGGATTTCTTGATATTCCTTATAATCTGAAGGCTTCTTTCTACCAATGGCTTTTGCATTTATCATCTTTTTATCCAGAAATATAATGCCTGAGATATCAATATTGCTAACTTGCTCACTTCTGTCAAATTATTAAGTATGACTTTAGCAATGAGGCTTTCTGGACCACTGTATATATTATATTTGAAACCTTTGAATACAGCAATTGGTCTGCTGGGAGATGAGATATCATCGAGTAACACTGGGAATTGCCTCTTGACTTTTATACATGTCATAGACTATAGTTGTTTTTTTTTCTCTTTTAATATTTGGGGGCCCGCCACACAGATTCCAAATAAATTCATGGAAACTTATTCTTATGAATGCCTGACCTTAGTTTAGCTTGTCTCAAGCCAGCTTTTCTTATCTTAAATTATCCTGTCTATCTTTTGTCTCTGGGCTTTTATTTTTCTGTATTCTATATACTTTTTTAACCTTCTTACTCTGTGGCTGGGTCGCTGCCCCCCGGTGTCCTGCCCCCTCTTTTCTTGCTTCTTTTTATTCTCTCCTCTGTCTTTCTCTCTCCTCCTATTTATTCTCTCTGCCTGGCAGCCCCACGTATTCTTTCTCATGCATAGCTGTTGATCATTCAGCTCTTTATTAGATTAATCAGGTGTTTTAGGCAGACAAAGTAACAAAGCTTTACAGCGTTAAGCAAGTGCAACATAAAAGAATACAACATATCTTTGCATCATTAAACAAATATTATAGAACATAAATGAATGTAACACATTTTAAACTAATATTTTTCAACAATAGGCAGCTGGGTTATTCATTCTACTAAGCAGAAGATGAAAAAGCAAAAGAAACAAACCAAAAATGTGTTTTATTTTTTCATAATTAATATTTAGTAGACAGGTTTTGCAAAAGCATAAGTTATTAAAACAGAATTCTACAATAGCTCCTGTCTTTCTTCAATGGTCCCTATGCTCCCCAACTGAGACTAATCTATAAGATATTTTCCCACCCTGGGTTGTCCAGTATCATGGTCATATATCTATCTAAAGAGTTCATTATTATACTGAAATTAACTTAATTTTCTATGTTTTCTTTCCCAGCTGACTATAATTTTCATGTTGATATAAACCATAATTTATTTTGTTCTGATTCCAACATCTGGCCTGGCATTTAGGACATAATGGCATATAAAATTATCAGTGGCTGAATGAATCTTGCCATACCAAGTCCTTTCTCTTAAAATCTCTATAATACACACACTGGAACAAGTCAAGGCCTAAGCATCACTTAAGAGAATAAAAGGCCAGTGAGAGGGCTCAGCAGGTAGAGATACTTGTACTAGACCAGAGGATCTGAGCTTGATAACCAGATTCTATAATGTGGCAGGACAGAATCAACTCCTGAGAGGTATCTTTCCACTTCCCTTCCATATATGTATTATAGAATATGTGCACCTATATTCAAAACATATACAGAATTAAATAAATCAAGAGGACACACTTTTATATCTAATATATCATAAAATACTAATGATTGTACTTTTGCCCACCAACCCTCAAATTTAATTTCTTGTCTTCATGGTTATTAATCCCATCATACTTAAAAATTACTGTTACTCCTAGCATAGACTAGAAGAAGTACATCTGTTTGGGGTTTCTTCATAACCATTCTGCACTAAAATCATATTCTTCCTTCCATTTACTGGCCTGTCATTGCTGATGGGATAGCAATGGACCATCTTTTCCCTAAACAGCACTACAACATTGCTTGTTCTTGTCCCTTACTAATGTGTCTTACTCCAGCCAGTTGCAGTTGCCCCTATCTTAGATCCAGTATTTTCCATGATCTGTTCACTGGATACACTTGCATTTGATGATCCTTTTACACCCACAGTTCCTTCCCTTAGTTTTTCTACCTGATGCTCACTTAGCCTTTGTGTCTTTGCTCATTTAACTTCATCGATGGAGCTTTTCATGATTAAGTCAAATAATCCAATATATGTAAGAGTCCTTGTACTCCCTTCATTCATAGCATTTTCATAATCAAATCATGTACCTCTTGCATGGAGAAGAGATGTGTGTGATTTTGTTTAGCAACATATTCCCTCGGCTTGGAGCAATTAATCTTACAGAAGGAGCCCAAGGTTTTCTTTAACAAATGAATGAATACATATATAGAAAAACAATAACATTCATGTAATACGCATGTTTTTACCTTCTGGGATCCCACTTAATTTGCTTAACAATTACTAAGCTCTCACTCAGTATAAAACACATTAGTTATTTAGTAATAATATAAACAGAGAACATAGGCTTTCTGCCCTAGTGGAACTTACAGGTTAATTTAATGAAAAGGTAGTTTTTTTCCTAACACTTTCATTCAGAAAATTATTTTTTTTCATATTCAAATAAGGTACTATTTTTGTTCAGTAGGTTGTTTGAAATTTCTGAATTTATTATGCTTTTTGTCAGGTTTCCTTACTCTGTCTCAAGGCTTTTTGCTCTTAAGGTGAATTCATTTATGGTTACTTCTAGAAGCTTTGTCTCTCTTACCCAGCAGATTAAATATGGTAACAGTAGCAGTTGAATTCATACCGATGGAAGGACCAGTAGAAGAATAGTAAATAATAACAATAAAGACAATGCCAATGGTAAAAATAGCTTTAGTCTACCTTGCATCCCAAAAATCTCCCAGAAACTCTACAAGGTAAACACATACAAATAGGTGTAAACTAAAGGGATTCAGAAATACCACCCCTGGTTACTTAGCAAGTAATCATTAAAAAAAATTTTACAATCCAATCATTATGACTTTAATTACTGTGCTCCTTGCATTTTCTTTTTTCTGGTTTCTCGGTTCTACTTTAGGCTCTCTTCCTACTAATAGTCTTTATTCTTTCCCTACTAATCAACTTTAATGTTCATGAAAGAGTTTGTGACATGATCTTGTACTCCTTATAAGTGCAAAGGAGAGCTGCAGCTAGCTTTTGAGGAAGAAAACATTTTGGATTAGAAAATTGATTTATGAACTAATCAAAAGAGGATAAATAGGGATCCTGCTAAGGTTAGTTTGAAAATTGTCCTCTTTGATAAAAATTCTGAGACTTATTGAAGAACATAAGCTAATAACTTCTAGAAAATATCAAAAACCTCATATACCTTCACAGTTTTGCCTGAATGACTTTTATAAATTAGATCAGCAGAACTCTCCAAAGGCTTTACATTAATTTGACTTAAACATTTCAATTATAATGAAGACATTGATTAAGTTTGGCATATAAAAAGCCTCTAAGGCAGAATTCTGGACTAGGTTAGAAAGACATCGTGAAGTGGTAGGAAATGGGAGAGAGCAGCACTGCATTGGAAAAAGTCCCCTATTACCTGCTGCCCAGCAGCACCTGGACTTCTGTTATCTCCCTTACAGAGTGAGTAGCTCAGACCACCGCATGCTCATCTGGGTATTTATGAGTTGTTTTCCACTCTTGAAACTACTTCCTGGCTTTCATGTGTTATAGTGTCAATAAAAAGTTTGGAGTGAGGATATGGCTCAGTCGACATAGTGTTTGCCCTGCAGGCACGAGGTCCTGGGTTGAAATGCTAAGAGCTAATGGAAAGTCAAGCTTGCAAACGCAGTGCCCCTAATAGGAGATGGGAGGCAGAGAAGGGCTTTCACACCAGATAGCCTGGTATATGTGGCACAACAACAAACAACAAAGAGACTCTACTTCAAAACGAGGTGGAAAGACAGAGCTAACACCCATGGTGAGGACTGAGCTCCACGTGTGTGCCAGGCACAAGTGTACCAGCACATATATACATGAACAAGTATATCATACACACACACAAACACACACACACACACAATGTTAAGTGTATGTGGCTATAATTCTAAGTAAGTATAAATTAGTTTTAAAAAGAAGCCTTAAATAATGAGGTAGTACAAACTTATATCTTCTTCCTGCAGAGTGTACAAAAATGGTACTGCCTATCTCTCAAATATCTTTCTTAGGCCTTCCCACAAGTCAGGCCTAATAGGCTCCTTATTATGATTAGGTATACCTAAATATTCCCAATGTAGTATCAAGTATCATAGAGTCTTGGTAGAGTAGAGATCCTTAGAAAATTTCCCTTAACTTGAGTTAAACTAAGAAAAATTAAGAAGGAAATGTGTGCAAATCAAAGAAGACAAAGGAAGGCAAACCTTCTGGATTCAGACAGACACACTTATTATTAGCAGTGCCTATTCCCAGGTGTAATAGCTCTGGGTTAGGAAGCAGGCCACTGATGTCCAAAAGCTGGATCCATTTTACCTGTGAGGCAATCTCACAACACTTTATGGTATGTGCTTCCTGATAGGCTAATGACAGGATTTAGTCCTTCTTGTGTTTAAGGTCCTTCCATCATCATGTCTACCTCTAACAATACCTCTCAATATCTTCTAACCTAGTGTCATGACCTAACTTAGTCATTAAACCTGGGGATATGAGCCTCACAATCTTAGGAATCAGAAATCAGTCTTCAGATTCCATTTCAGTGCCACCTTAGCTGTGTGTCCTAGAAAAGTAAGAGATACTTACTGACTCTTGATATTTTCATTTAAAAAAAAAAGAAAGCCGACTTTACCAACATTTTGTGAGTCTGTCACTGAACGAGATGAAAACATGGAATAACAGTTATCATTTACTATGAACCAGTTATGCACCAGGATTGATGACACTTTCACTGTATACATTTAGGGAGATGCCCTCTTCCTGGTAGGGAATACAAAGGGTTTGGCAGCAAAAGCTACTAGTTCAGGCAAGTGTTCAGCAAGGATGTAGCATCCTAGTAGCAATAAGAGAGTGGCAGGAACCATATAACAGCCCCATCCTGTAGGCTTTTATTCAATAACTAGCATATGCCACAGCACATTTTCACAGCTTGATTTTTTTATTACAGTGTAAAAGACCTATGATGCTGATAGAATTCCAAAGAAAGCACTGAGTCACTTGTCTTAAAATGTGAAGCTAAAAATAAGTCCCATTTTACTTGCTGTGTGGCATTAGGTAGGCTGCAGAACCTCTCCAGTACGAGTTTTCGTTACATAGTTGGGGGCTATGCTGTTCAGAGGATGGCAAAGACTAGAAATGATGTTTTTATGGTAACTAATAAGTCCCAGCTTTCGCATGAACTAAGCTATATATCTCTAGCTCTAAAGATTCAAATGTCAGCTAAATACAGAGAGTTACCACACATATCAGCAAAATGCAGGTACAAACATCATGCTTGATATTTAGCAATTTGATGAGCTTTGGAAAAATCATGACGAATGGCTTTCTCGCACTGTCATGATTCAAGCAGAGACCTGTAACATAGAGCCCGGGAGCTGCAGTTTGCATTGATCTCCTATAGCAATCATCAGTTGTCCTACACAATTTAGTACTTCATTGTAGCCTGCCCTATACACCATGCAGACAACCCCAAAATTTATATCTCTAGTCCACATTTTCCCCTGGATGCCAGACTCATATATCTAACTGTCTACTCCATGCTCTCTACAAAGTATCTAGTAGATACCTCAAACAAAACATGCAGAATGCAGAATTCCTGAAATTCTCTACAAAATCTGCTTTCTCCCAGTCTTACTCACTGCAGCACAATCTACTATGGTCCATCCTATTACTAAAACTAAGAAAAAGAAATCATGAATCATCAGAAGAAAGTGTAGCCATTTTCAAACTTGTAAAAAAATTTCAATTTGTATATATATATATATATATATATATATATATATATATATTCCTATGCCGTTAGTTCAAACCCCTATCAATACATGCCATTACTCAGAAATAGTTCACTTGCTCTTCTCCTTGATAGCCTTTTCAGAATTCAGGATCCAAGTACATAATATTGCGCTTTAAGGAAATAGTTCCCCAAATACAGTCTGCTATTTTCCTTTTTGTAACGGGTTACTGGGAATGGAAACTCAAATCCTGGGCATGTAACGCAAGCACTATACCAATGATCTATGCAAGCCCAAGACTATAGCACCGATTCCTAGAACCTATGTAAGAAAAAAAAAAAGCTTGGCATATGGGGCAGTCACTTGTAATCCCAACACTCAGGGCCAGAAACACGGGAATCTCAGGGCAAAATGGCTCTCTAGACTCACTGAGATGAGAGATCTCCAGGTTCATGGGGAAAGCATACCTGGAGAAATGAAGCAGTGATTGAGAAAGACAATTGTGAGGCTCCACATGAACACATGTAAACAAGTATGCAAACATACATGTACACTACAGACACATATACACAAAGAATATTAAATGCACCATTTTAATAAGCACAACATTAAACAATAAATATCTATCCACTTGTTCTAAATTTTCTTTTTCCCTTTGTACTTTATGTACTTAGTAGTCAGGAGCTAAGTTCAATAGAATAATAAAATAATTTTATTCATATAATATATAAGTATAAAAATAGCAACAAATGTTTCACTTTAGTAGAAATGTATCTATGTAGTTAAAATATGATTTTGAATGCCTTTTTGGGAATAGGGTCTCATATCATATATACCAAGCTATCCTCAAACTTGCTATGTAGCTAAAGATGGTCCCAAGTGCTGGGATTATAATCTCATGTCACCATGCCTGATTTATACAGTACAGAACATTAAACTCAGGACATTGGGCATGCTAGGCAAATGGCCTACCAAATGAACTATATTCTTAGCTCAGCAAAATACCTTTTTATCAGGAAAAAGTAGAAAAGTATTTCTTTCTCATACACCTACTATGGCAGGGTTAATGCTGAGTCTATGACACCTTAATTACTACAAATGGGCAAATCATTCAGGAGACTGTTCCAGACACATGTGAACATATTAGTACTCCTGTTCTGTCTCTTGCCACAAGAGAGTCAGAGCTATCACGGAGTATAGATAAGTTCTGATGTTAAAGAGCCAAACAAACTAAATGACTATTATATTTCAGATACACAAGTAGATGCCCAAGATAGGTAAGAAGATCCAAGTGGTGTGGCCCAGAAAGGAATCTTCTTTCTTTCCCTACCGACCTGTGCCCATACAGCTCATCACTTAGGCTACTGCATCTGGCAGTTGCCAGCTGCTCCCCCAGATCCCCACCGGAACATGGTGCCAAATCAAAGAGACACTTCAGATACAAAGTACTCTTGATACAAAGAAATGATTTATAGATTCAAACTGATGGATTATCTTCCTATTTGACAGCCAAAAGAGGACATGTAACTGCCTTTATAAACCACTAGGGATGAATCATAATGACACACGGAATTGCTAGATAGGAAAGGGCCAGTCTCCTCAGCACGCTTGTCCTCGAAACTAATTTCCACCTCAGCTTTCTTTCAGCAGCCTGTGCTCTTGGCTCGCACATCATTAAAATGTCCTTGCTGGCTGCAAAACCTCATTTCTATGGGCAACAATATTTTCTGACCATCTTAATTGACGAATTATTTCACATGATTGCGTCTCCTTGGATGAAATAATTCGTCTCTAAACACTTCCTTATGAAGCACTTTGCTTGAGTTTTGCCGAGCTCCCAGTTAACTTCTTTGTCTTCAAAATGCATCTGCTGTAACTGCAGCACTCCAATAATAATGACCATTTGTATTAGACAATTTGTTGGACTCCTCTCCTGTGGTAAAATTGTTACAAAGTCACCTTTCCAAGCTTTCAGGGAATGATAACGATGATAATGATAATAGTAATTTTAAGAATATCCCTGCAAGTTACCTGTTAATTCTCAAACACAATTGTCTGTCTTTCTCATATTATTTTCTTCATAATAACATGGCAAAAATATTAGAATTTTCAATAAAAGATAAAACCCTGAGTTTCCACAAAGTAAATTAATTCTTTCAAACTGACACAACTATTATTAGATTCTGTGTTTGGATCATAGTTTTCTGGTTCTGTAACAAGGACTATGGAGCAAATTAAGGTATACACACTGTGTGTGTGTGTGTGTGTGTGTATCCATCTTTTATTACAAGCAAATCCTTTGCTTTATAAAGTTACCTCTGTGTGCATGTGTTTAAAAGTATTTCCTCTAGATATTTTGCTCACCAAATGGATTTTTCTTTCTCCTTAGAAGAGCACCCATTCTCATCACTTCAGAGCACATTATCATGAGCTCTGATCATCGAGCAAGTAGAAGGGGCTTAGGCTTTGTGAAGACCACAGCCACCTGCGGTTTTATTGCAAATTAGTTGCTATGGAAAACTGAGAAAATTTTTCTCTGAATTTCATTTGCTATGTCTATAAATTAAAAGCAACATAGCATGTCTTACATGTTCTTTTTTATGATGAGTTCATGTACACAAGCACATAGCAAAAAAAATAAGCACATGGCCATCCGTATAGATCCATAATTATATGTTGAATCTAAGTGTTATGGCGAATCTCTAGAGAGCAGCAAATTTTGGAGTATTTGAAAGTAATTGCAAAGAGAAATCTAAACAAAGGAGAACTCTACGGTAATTATAAATTATCATCAGACAGAGCCAAGAAGAGTTGCCCTTAGGAGAAAGAAACAGGTGACTATAAGACAAGTCTGTGGAGGCCTCACAAATTACAGAAGTACAAACAGCATAGAGAGCATGGAGCAGGCAAAAAGGGAGGGAGGCAAATCATTAGTGACATTTACTTAACATGGTTATATTCAGGAGCTCTCTAGGTGGCATACAAGAGAGTGGTTAAAGAGAACATTTCAAACAAATGTGGAATGAAATGCTAACTCCACTGCTTATGGGGGATAATGCCATAGACAAGTAGCTTACACCCTCTTATCTCCTCATTCCCATTGTTAAACTAGCGAAAAAAATCTCAGGAATGCTGAAAGGTTGTGAGTTCTGAATGCGTGTGAGGTATAATATCTGACCCCATAAATGGGAGTCCTTTGAGTAACTCCTCCACTCTACCAGATCTAGTTCATGGCCAGTGTCCTTCCATACAAAACCCCAGCTCTCTGTTTTACAGGGGGGTCACTTGATACACTGTTTTCTGCTTGCTCAAGCTAATGCTTTTAATTTAGGCAAAACACGGTAAATGAAATTCATAAATAAACCCAGTGGACTTAAGAAAATCGATTTCTGTGGCTATCACAGTCTACATACCTTAGAATGAAAATGCAAACCCCTTCTTAAACACCCTACTCTACCTCTTACTTGATGTCAGAGCAGCCAGCCAGGAGAATCATCGCAAACCCCTAGTGCTAGATAGAAGACTGCCAGTAGAACTGACCTGTCGAGGATTAGGTACATTTGCCAGATCCTGCCGTTGTTTTCCCTAATGCGTTCACCCCACCTCTAATCTGTGATCCTGCATAGCTGCTTGTGAAATCAGCCCATAGGAATGAATATGCTCATAGCATCTTGTTTTAGAGAGAAGCAAGCCTGCCTTTCTGCTGATGGGATAGTACACAGTGTTCCTTTGTCTCCCTGCAGGGCATAGAAACATTACATAAACATTTCCTTAGGGCAGAAACTGGTGATCTCTTTGACCCTGGTCATCAACATCAGGGTTAATAGTTAATAGTTTCATGTCATAGGTTAGAACACAGTGAAGGAAATATGGAGAGAACAGAGGGATACAATAAGAATGATGAAGAAGAAAAGGGGTAAATCACTCTTGAACCTGATACCTGAAGCCCCGCCTTTCTATAACTCTAATCAGACTATTTTTTTCCTAGTCCCTCAAGATCAGCAGTATGGTTGACCTTGTTTCTAAAGGGAACAAGCAACCACCTGCAGACAAGGAATTGTGACACTCTGAAAAAGGCTCCCATAGGTCTAATGCGTTGCCAGAATTTCCCACTATTAGTCATGCCTGTAAGTTACAGAATTGAAATATCCATTAACATGCAAATACGCTGGTTGAGAAGAAAAAGATTGTTGGTTTTTATCAGTCACAAACTGCTAAGTTCACTTTGGTACTAGAGTAGTGGCAACACAAAGCAAGGATGGGCTAGACATGAGACAGAACATAAGAACACTTTTACAAGCACATAAGTCAGTGCAACACCATCCAGGATGTGCTGTGAGCCAGCAAAGGCTAGCGGCGTTACTCAGAATGGGAGAGGGAAGTTTAAGAGGAAAGGCAAGGGAGTTGGTACAAGCCAGTCTGGGTCCTAAGATTTCTGTACCCGCACCTGTGCAAAAGAACCATCAGCTATGAAATGCACAGTCAGTCCTGTGAAAGTTCCTCTAATGCAGCCAAGAACTATTGACTGCTGGGGTCTTTCCTCATTAAATCACTGAAAAGGTACAAATGAGATCCATTCTTGTGTGATAAGCAGGACACACACATTCAGATCATGTCGATTGGCTGCTCAGACAGAACGTGAAGGGGAGAGAACAAATGCCAATGATTTGTTTCTGCTTCAGGGTAACCTAAGGTCGATACTTTATCCCTGGGGCTTTTCATTCATCTCTAACAGTCGAGACCAAGATGCTTCATCATCTAAAATGCCCTTTTCTAGAAGGTGATCACTTTGTTAATATTCCTCCTGTACGTGTTTAAAGTGGGCCCCTTCACTGTCCAGGTGGATTAACCAGTCTATTGGATGCCATGAGTGGAGTAGTTATGGAACACTATTCTCAACTTGCTTATTGCATTGTCTCCAACATTCTCTAAAATTTAAAAGCTGCCCCCCATCCACTACTAGAGATGGAAATAAATTCTGAACTGGCCAGATAGTGGCTTACTTAAAAGTCATACTGTGCATGCCAGATATGGTGAAACACTCCTTTGATTTTAGCACTCTGGAGGAAGA
Organism: Microtus agrestis; assembly: GCA_902806775.1. Lineage (NCBI taxonomy): Eukaryota > Metazoa > Chordata > Mammalia > Rodentia > Cricetidae > Microtus > Microtus agrestis. The sequence continues at coordinate 29,362 of CADCXT010000669.1, forward strand.
GATAGGTGAATCTCTGTGAGATTAACGCCAGCATAATCTACAAAGTCCCATGCCACTTAGGGCTACGTAAGTGAGACTATTTCTAAAACAAAATGAAACAAAATAAAGTCCTACTGGACAACATTTCTTAAGGCAAGATCACAAATGAACAATTATTAAATGCAATTTTGCCCACAGCCATGATTTATGTGCTTCATAGAGTGCATTGCAACCCAAGGATTTCCACATAAAAATATAGACTTCTAGGATTTCTTGAAAATAACTTCAAACAATTTAGCATAGTGGACCCTACTCTCATTTGACAGCAGTGAGAAATGCCGGGATGTTACAATTTGCTACTCCCTATGGCCTGCGACAGTCTATGTCACTACATATATATATATATATATATATATATATATATATATATATATGACTTGTCTGAATCCTAGAAACATTTGACAATTGATTGGAAGGCTAATCATTGTTTGGGTTCAGCCATCCAACTACTTTTCCTTGTATTGATTATTTGCATATTCACCAGAGAACCAGTTAGTAGGGTTTGTTTCCTAAATGGCTAAAGCTCATTTCTAAAAGGCTGAACAAAAGCATTTGTTTATGAATGATTCACCAGCTGAAGAAGTCTGTTCATGCTAGATTTCACCTTTTGTTCATTTACAGAAGTTTCAGTAATTTATGTCTCTCTGAAACCTTCTTAGGGCAGACCTCTTCTCACCCCAGGGACCTTATTCCATTATCTTGCTCATCTTCTCTCAATCCTTCCCTATGTCTTCCATTATCACCTGATCTGCATTTTCACCTTCTAGGAACCAAATCTCCTGCCTCGTCTGATTACTTCAACTAGTCCTCTTCACAAATTCAAGGTGAGAATAAAGGGGGAAAATGCTACAAAATAGCAAACAGCCACCTAAAATAGACCTTCGGAAATAAAACTATTAGCTGTAGGCATATTGAACAAATGACCTAAGCTTGCAATTATGAATATTTTCTGTTCTGTCTTATTACTTATTCATATGGACATTCAAAGGAAATAAAAATAAATTTACAATAATGTTCTATAAGTACAATATGATTTATAAAATAAATGTGTTGCAAGGAGATGCATTTAAGACAAATCCAATTTTCAAACAATAAGAAAGCTATTTGAGGAAATATTATTGAAAATGTTTCATATATGAAATCATTTCATTATCAAAGGTTAACTTTTTAACTTATCATTTTTTAATATTTGGACCTTTTAAAAACTTGATATACTTAAATTAACCAGCACTTAACATTTGTTTTATTGAAGACACTTTTCTTAGATTCATAAATTTTAAAAGAACATTTGGGAAACAACCTTTTAAAATTGATAATTTTATAAAACACATGTGCTTGTAACACACTATCTTACCTTAATCTACATGATTTTATAATTAACAAATACTGTTATTTCCATATTAAAATTGCTCCCCCATGTTTTTATGCTACTAGATTCTAAACAAGTATTTAATGTGATGCCAGCCTTGGATTTTGAATGATGACAATTAAATCATTGTAATTGCTCTGATAATGCTAAAATGCACAAGGCACGTAATACTACAAAAAAGAAACAGTTTTCATATAGCAACTCAAGCTTTTCCATGTAGCAGCCATCTTTGTTTCTACATCAAAAATAGCATTTAAACTCTTTAAGTGAATATGAATATTTCTATCTTCTCATATGATTGATTATCACTGATTGACAGTGATTTTTTTCCTGGCTCTCGGCTCATTTCTTGATGTGTTGTACATAGTTAGTAAACCTGAAGTGAATGCATAACTGCTTTCATTGATTGAGGCTGCTGTGTCCATATACTCCTTTGCCTTGTTTCCCTTGGTAACCAACCACCTGAGTAGTCAATGAAAGGAAATAATTTGGGAACTGTGAGAATGTATTTGTACGATGTACGTACAAGGAAAACAAATCTATTTTGACCTTTTTTTTTTGTAAACCACCATTCTCTCTTCCTGTGTTTTTTCAAAGCATTCCTGCTCTTTGAAAAGCATAAAAGAGAATTGCCTCAAAAAAAAAAAGGTAAATTGTTCAAGTGATGTACGAAATGAAAATCTTGTGGAAAAGTCTGGGAAGATTCTTGTGGAAGAGGCTGAAAGATTCTCAGATTACCCTTGCTGGGTCCTTCCACTTGACTCTGAGACATATTAACTTTTGAGAACCTCTGCATGATAACCAATGAAATATTAAACCCGTAGTTCAATTATTGATAAGTTTGGCACTTGTAAATTAAAGTGATATAAATGAGCCAAATAAGCAACCCTCCAGGATCTGGAATGAAACTAAAGACACAAATTGTTCTCACCAAACTCCATTAGATGAGACTGTAAAGGAGGCTTGATGCTTGGTTTATTATAGCTCAGCTTAGAAGCAAGCCAAATACTAAAATGTCATAAAGCTTAATAAATGATTACCAAACACAAGAGTTAGTATGAATCTGATAAGAATCTGTGGTTATGGTCAAAGTGACCATGCCTTGTGCATGGTCAGGTCACTTATTAATGATAGGCCTGCAATTGAATCTTCTGCCATGGATGTGTCATGGAAGTTTGCTGCACATTGAAGAACTCAGAAACTAATCAAAAGCAGATCTTTGCTACTTAGGATTAGTCTAAAACAGTAGATACTTTAAAAACCCATACAGAGAAAGAACATGCATTTCTATTTCAAAGAATTACTTGAGTTTTTACAGAAGGTGTTCTGCAAATTGAATATGAGAAATAAAATGGTCATTACTTAAGACAGCTTGGTATTGGCATAAAAACAGAGAAGTTGACCAATGGAATCGAATAGAAGACCCTGACTTTAACCCACAAACCTATGAGCACCTGATTTTCGATAAAGGAGCTAAAAGTATACAATGGAAAAAAGAGAGCATCTTCAACAAATTGTGCTGGCAAAACTGGATGTCAATCTGTAGAAGAATGAAAATAGATCCATATCTATCACCATGCACAAAACTCAAGTCCAAGTGGATTAAAGACCTCAATATCAGTCCGAACACACTGAACCTGATAGAAGAGAAAGTGGGAAGCACTCTACAACACGTGGGCACAGGAGACCACTTCCTACGTATAACCCCAGCAGCACAGACAGTAAGGGCTTCATTGAATAAATGGGACCTCCTGAGACTGAAAAGCTTCTGTAAAGCAAAGGACACTGTCGCAAAGACAGAAAGGCAACCCACTGACTGGGAGAAAATCTTCACCAACCCCGCAACTGACAAAGGTCTGATCTCCAAAATATATAAAGGACTCAAGAAACTAGACCGTAAAAGGCTAATCAACCCAATTATAAAATGGGGCACTGAGCTGAACAGAGATCTCTCAACAGAAGAAGTTCAAATGGCCAAAAGACACCTAAAGTCATGCTCAACCTCCTTAGCGATCAGGGAAATGCAAATCAAGACAACTTTAAGATACCATCTTACACCTGTCAGAATGGCGAAAATCAAAAACACCAATGATAGCCTTTGCTGGAGAGGTTGTGGAGTAAGGGGTACACTCATCCATTGCTGGTGGGAATGCAAACTTGTGCAACCACTCTGGAAAGCAGTGTGGAGGTTTCTCAGGAAATTCGGGATCAACCTACCCATGGACCCAGCAATACCACTCTTGGGAATATACCCAAGAGAGGCCGTATCATACAACAAAAGTATATGCTCAACTATGTTCATAGCAGCACTGTTTGTAATAGCCAGAACCTGGAAACAACCTAGATGCCCTTCAGTTGAAGAATGGATGAAGAAAGTATGGAATATATACATATTAGAGTACTACTCCGCAGTAAAAAACAAGGACGTCTTGAAGTTTGCATGCAAATGGATTGAAATTGAAAACACTATCCTGAGTGAGGTAAGCCAGACCCAAAAAGAGGAACATGGGATGTACTCACTCATATTTGTTTTCTAGCCATAAATAAAGGACATTGAGCCTATAATTCGGGTTCCTAGAGAAGTTAAATAAGAAGGAGAACCCAAAGAAAAACATATAGGCATCCTCCTGAATATTAACCTTCATCAGGCGATGAAAGGAGACAGAGACAGAGAACCACACTGGAGCACCGGACTGAAATCTCAAGGTCCAAATTAGGAGCAGAAGGAGAGAGAGCACGAGCAAGGAACTCAGGACCGCGAGGGGTGCACCCACACACTGAGACAATGGGGATGTTCTATTGGGAACTCACCAAGGCCAGCTGGCCTGGGTCTGAAAAAGCCTGGGTTAAAACCGGTCTCGCTGAACATAGCGGACAATGAGGACTACTGAGACCTCAAGAACAATGGCAATGGGTTTTTGATCCTACTGCATCTATCGGCTTTGTGGGAGCCTAGGCAGTTTGGATGCTCACCTTACTTGACCTGGATAGAAGTGGGTGGTCCTTGGACTTCCCACAGGGCAGGGAACCCTGATTGCTCTTTGGGCCGACAAGGGTGGGGGATTTGATTGGGGGAGGGGAGGGAAGGAGAGGCGACGGTGGGGAAGAGACAGAAATCTTTAATAAATAAAAAATAAAAAGAATATGAACTAGTGGATTGAAACTTGGGGATCAAAAATTTACCTGAACATAGGAGTTATATGTCTGAATACAGAGATTATCAAGACATCTGATTTTAAAACCATTCATAAAAGATCAGGCAAAGATAAACAAAAGTAGTTGATTAAAAAAATACCATTAGCAAGTATATGTCTTAATTAGTCAAGTGGATGATACCAACATTAGGTAATTTAAGAGGTAATGATTAATTACATTACTCTTAAGTCAATTAGTGAAAATTCTTTTTTCCAAGTCCTTAATGCTACAAAATCCAAAACTTATTGAGTACCAAGATGACGCCTCACAAAGTTCACATCTGACATCGTATAATAGATCACAAGAAAGTACTATCTAAAATTACTGACATGTTATCTATATTTAAATTTATATAAATAAATATATTTATTTAAGATACCAGTAATAGTTACATAAAACATATTAATATAATACAAATACATTTTATATTTATACCCACATCTCATCTCCAAGCTGTTTCATCATTTATATCTAAGTTTTCCAAAAATTAAAAATAATCAGAACTATGAGTCACTTCTGGTCCTAAGAATTTTAGGTAAAGACCATCTAACAGGTAAATAAACCAAGATTTGCAGATGAATAAAGAAAATTAAGTTTTGTCACACCATCTCTTGGCATGTGAGAAGTATTATAATATTTTTAGGTTCCATCCTATGTTGCTGGAAATTAATTACTAAAATATTTGTCAGGTAAGATTATTCTGAGTTTGTCTCTTATACTCCCATGAATTCTTACTTATTTGTTCTCACTTTTACTTGGAGTTTCTTTATCTAAGAATCCTAATTTATAATGAATTGTGTGTAAATGCAATTCAACAGATTTCATTCCAATATACCAACAGAACCTCAATTTAAAGAGAGCCTCAGCTAGATGGGGATTCTACACATGAGGCAATATCTCAAAATCATTCCAGCATATCTCTTCAGAGTTCTACCCTGGCAATCAATGGCATGTTGAAGAATTAAGAATGTTTCATAACAGCAGAGAACACACAAGCAGCCAAAGAGCCCTTGACCTCCAATCACATGTTCCAATGTCTCTTTAATTCAGTGCAACTTATTAAAAGTGATGTTTCCAACAGCTTGATCTTCTGCCAATTCTAAATTCACAGAAAGTTGTCTTGTCTCTTTAAATATAACTCTTCCCCATCAAATCAAATCATAATTAACTTGCATTTGTCACACTTTGGTAGAAGCAGCTCCTACCTGTAACTTTGAGTTCTGTTGTTCGTCTTACAAGTTTTCCTTCATACTTAAGTTCACATGTGTAATTTCCTCCATCTTCTTCTTGAACTTCCTGAATGAGAAGAGCATTTCCCTTCTGTATTATGATGCTCCTCCACATTTTTGGCTTGCATTCCTGCAGGGAAAATATTTGTAAGTGAGAAATGAATATTCGCACTGCTAAGTCTTAGAATTGGCACGGTAAAATTACATTGTTCCATATAGTCTTTCAAATGTGTAACTAAGAAGTTTAAATAATGTCCAAGCAAGTATTGTGTCCAATTCAAATATCATTAGTTACAACATCAAGAGCCAATTTACAAACCCGATTCCAAAAGCAAAAGAACTTCAGAGGTTCTAAGCAAAATCAGAAAAGCATACAAGCTCCCAAAATACAAGAGTCACATAGAGTAATATTAAGAGCTGCTAAACATTACTTTAATGTCTTGCTATTTTTTAAACTGATATGGGTGTTTCCTAAGAGTCTTAAGGGACTATGGTTCATTTGGCCATGTACCATACTTGATGGGAATAGGGACTATGAAGTATCACTTAACATTTATAATAGGCTCTTACATTAATAGTGATGTTTATAAGTATTTCATTAAATATTTTCTGTTGTAAAACCAAAATGAAAAAAGAAAAAAAAACAAAAATGAAAACACACATAAACCTTAATATTTATATCTCCAAATCTTCTTCCTTGTGGTCAAAAGTTGTAGGAGAGAATCTAAAAAACTAGAACTCATTATTTCCTCAGAAATGAAAGGAAATGTAGGTATACTTTGTAATAGTAACATCACAGAGAAATCAACAGAATTTCCTTAGAAATAAAAGGAAATGAAGCCATACTTTCCAATAGTAACAGCATAGAGAAATCAATGACCTATTGGGTGAAATTATTGATACATTATGAGAGAAGAAAATTTTATTTTGAAACAAACTGTTATTTTCTTCTGACGGGAGTCTTGCTAATACTTTGGACTTTCCAAGGAAAGAAGGCACAATACTTTCCCATGAGGGACAAACACGTGGCAACCAAGTATAGAAGACTTTTCAGGCCAGAAGCTTTGGTTTGGGATTTTCCTAAATGATTTTTATATATTGTTCCAGTTCTCTCTGCTGCCAACTGGAAATTTTCAACCAAATTGTTAGTCAGACATAGTAGAAAGCAAGAAGGGAAGCACAGTGGCCAGCTATAAAGCAATACTGAACAGTTCAGATAAAATTACTTTGTCTTCTACATTCTGACTCTGTCAGTTGAGACAACAATCAAATTGATTACCAAGCAGATTATGTGGACAATAGTCGAAAGTACTTTCCCATTTCACCCACTGTGGTGTATGTAACTAACATCTGCATCCACTTTTCCTAACCCCTACATTCCGTATACATATTTCAGGCACTCACAAAACGTTGGAATCAGTGTTGATTTTCAGTCCCCAGCTGTGAGTGCCTGTAAGTGTTTATAAATTATTTGCAAGAGCAAGTACCCATTTATTACTTTTTCACTATAACTTTTTCTTCCTGTTAGCAGGAGATTTGGCAACAAAGCATAAAAATTGGCACTTAAGTTCATAGGTATAATATTCAAGAGATATGTCCAGTATAGCTATCCAAACACATTTTCAGAGAGGAAATAAAAGTAATACAACGGAGGACCTCTAGATGTAAGACTGTTTTACTCCCTGGAGTCTTTCTGAAGAACAGTTAAGAGTCTGTCTGAAATTATATTACATACCATGTCTGGCAAGGTTTATCACCTATATGAGATTTGCTTCTGAGCTAAACCTTGGGATATAAGGTTTCTGGGAAAATGAAGAAACGTCTAAACAGAGAGGAAAAAAAACAGCCCAGCTGCCACTAACGTCATACAACAATAATCCACAATTATGTTCGCATTGCTTCCAACACTGATAGCCTCAGATTTCTAAAGAATCATTCTGAAGGTCATTAAACAAAAATATCGTCCCTCTGGGCATTTTGAGAGGAAAGGAAAATGAAAGCTGAGATGCTCTGCCCTCACATAGAGGTGGTGGGGGCAGGCAAAAGCCCACACACTTATTTTATTCAAAGATAAATGGCCTCATTTTCTAATGTCATTTTTGGGAAAATCCATATGTAATTAGTTACAATGACTTTTACATTCACTGACCACAGATTCCCGCTCCCCCTCCATGCAGGAAGTAAAAGCTAAAATATGTAGAGGACTTAAAAATAGTTCCTGATGAATAGGCTAGAATCTCTGCAAGTCCTTTGAGATAAATCTAGACAGTCGTGTGTACTTTCTAACTTGTCATTTAGATATATAAATGACTCTTCATATCCAGTGGAAGTATGTTTATCTGTTTGTAAAACCACGGCTTGTGAGAACGTCTTCAGATCATTTTCATTGCTATGCAGACCATGTGGTAAAGATGAAAAAGAAAACTAGGCTTGGGTGAAGATAACTCTAGGTGGAAATTCATGGTTTACCAACTTCTTAAGTCTCAATTCTGCATTTCCTATTATGGGAATAATATTAAGTACCATCTGATTTGCCATGACACAAAGGCCAGGTGTGTTTGCTTGTCATTTGTTGTTTGTTTGTCTTGGATTTTTTGAGTTTTGGGGTTTTTTTGGGGGGTTGTTGCTGCTGTTTTCTTTTCAAAAGGCAGGGTTTTATTCATCGCATTCTTAAGCAGCAGTACCATGTATAGTTGTCATCTGGTGCAGAGAATGTTTTCCATTTCGAAACCTTCCCAATCCTGGGTCGTATCTCTCTAGAGCCACTTGTCCTGTTAAATAAGCCTTGTTGCTACTGGACTAATCAGATAACACTAAATCCTTACTAATTGGCTAACTACCTTCCAGTAAAACAATACTTCAGCTGCCTGAATATGCACAGCTCCGAAGAGGGCATTCTAACAGTAATCTTACAGGTGGATGGAGGAATTGTATTTATTCATTTATTTATTTACTCATTTTCATTTAGGCTTTTCGAGACAGGGTTTCTCTGTAGCTTTGGGGCCTGTCCTGGAACTAGCCCTTGTAGACCAGGCTGGACTCGAACTCACAAAGATCCACCTGCCTCTGCCTCCCGAGTGCTGGGATTAAAGGTGTGCACTACCACTGCCCAGCTGAGGAACTGTATTTTGATCGAAGGAGCCTGTATAGAGTATCTTTACCATTACCCCCCACGGATGACTCTCTGTCTGTTCCCAGCTATCTACTATTCAAACAATTATTTTTGCATCATACAGAATTGCAGATGTTTTCTAGGCTTTGACTCAACTTATTTGAAGTATTCCTTCTCTAAGATACTGGCTGCTAAGTTTAATGATGCCATTACATCACTTCTGCCCCCTACTTGCCTAGTGGACATGTCATATTGCCACATTTCACTGTCTCATACCTGATTTATTGTTACGGACCATTGAGTGAAAAAAATTTAAGTGCACAAATCACAGAACAATAGCTGTTCTTCTAAGAACAGTTAGTAAAACCACCAAAAAACAGCTCAAATATATAAAGACTCTGAATATTCACCTGGTTTACATTCCCTCCAATATATTGGCCCTGGTTCTATTGAAATAAACCGTATCAATTTGAAGACTTTAGTAAGGGTCAGACTTATAGAAGTTGTCTAGCACTAGTTCTTTTTCATCCAGCTTTATTTTATAGCTGGCTACCCCTTCGTGGAGCAGGTTTTCATAAGACATCCTTGCATGACGAATGCCAGTCTATAAACCCCAGTTTCTTTCCCTTTTGCCCTCCTTTGGATACAGATAACTCATGCAAGCAGTTGCTAGACTGAAAGAGTTGAATGCACAAAAGAGACGTTTATTCATGTAGTTTTTTGAAATAACCTGTTGGCTGACTCATTTAGATCTTGGAGTTTTTCTCCCCTGTACCCATAATCTACTTAAGAGATATCATCTTCATACCCATGGAAGGTTTTTTAATCCATTTGTTATGGTCGTCATGGTTCATTTACTGCCATTTGGTACACACAATTCATTCCTCATGGCCAGAAGATCATGAGGGTTGATTTAAATATTTCACCTGATTCTGAGGATTAATCACCAAGCAGCTGTGTGGATGAAGGCCCGTCAGTGACTTCTGACCCTCAAATCACTTATATCGGAGTAGATAACACCCACCCCCTTAGGACAACTTCTCTCCTTTCACCTGCACTGTGTACTGTCCCTTGAGGCATCAGTTTCATGGTCTTCAGAAAACCCATGTTTTCTGTAATATGAAGACAGGATAGGTGGCTAAGACCACAAGTATGAATTGGGAATGGATCTCAACCTCATCAGTCCTACCTCTACCCTAAACCAAAAAAAGAGAATATCTCACTCCAAGGAGTCTTTCCCCTCCTGAATTTTAATCTTCCAATCATATCTTCAACCTTAATGTTGATAATAATAGCCCATAGTCAAAAAGAATAAAGTTCTGTACCTGAACACTTGAATAAGAAATACCAGTTTTGTGCTTCTGAGCAGTTAGTTGCTGCCCTATTTTTAAAAATTGGGAGCAATAATATGTATTGAGATGACAAAGAGTAAGTGGGGCAATGCATATAAATGTCCTGTATTATAACATATTGTAAGTTAAGATTGTGTAATAAATCCCAACTCTCATTCTATGACTGTTAACTCAGTGGTCTTTTTTCAGATTGGTTATTCACCAATTATAGAGAATTAATATAACTAGCATTTCTAGAGGACTCTAGAAACAGCATTTTAAGTGGTTATAATTCTAGAGCTGGGGCCATCTTTTACAGTCTGTCATCAAACAGGGTTTAAAGTCATCACTATCATTCTTATAAAAAAAAAACACCTAAACAAACTGAAGCTCAGCAGTTCTCAGAATCTTCAGACAGTTGACGTCATGGAGGAAACATCCTCCACAAGTACTGCAATGACACAGAATGGCAGCTCTTAGGGAACAGGAACTGGAGGAACTGTTTAAACACTATAACTCCCACTAGCCTTTGAATTGTAGGAGGAAAATAAAGACAATAGGTATGTATGATGGTGTCTACCTAGAAACAAGGCTCACTAAAACGCTGAGACCCAATAGGAAAAGGACAGAATGCAGAATGCTTCCCCTACCATGTACCATACTGGCAAAGTGATAAGGCTCCTTTGTAATATTTCAGAATTATGGGGCCAGTCAGATGGCTCATCATGTAAAGGTAATTGCCACCAAGCCTGTTGATCTAAGTTCAATCCTAAGGACCCATATGGTTGAACCAGAGAATATTCACATGTTATTCACTTTACCATAAATGCTTATTATACTCAGTTTGTTTTGGAAGGTGGTATATTATATCACTAACCAAATATTACAAGACACACCAAAGTACAAAATTCACTTATGCACAATATAAAGATAATTTTATATAGTATTTATTGACTTCATACATGAAACAGAGATTAACTGTATGGAATTTCCACTTTTGGTATCATTGCTCAAAGTGCTTCAGATTTGTAGCATTTCAAATGCTGACATCTTAGATCAGCGGTGACCAGCACGAACATATTGGTACGCACACACATTTACTCCTTTCCACTGCTCATTGAGCTTTGTGAAATACTTGGAAAAGATAAAAATAGATTTTCATCACATTTAAGCAAGTCATTTAATCTTTTGTTCTCAGTTTCCTCATATATAAAAAGTTGTATTGAAAAGCTGTAAGGTCCCTATAATATAATTCTTGCTATTTGGTTCCACTTTCATTTTGAAGAAGAACAACAAAAAGTTGTCATTCTCTTTCATTTTCATCTCCTTGGACAATCTTGATCACTACAGAATCTTGAAGAAGCATGGTAGGATTTGTTTCTGGAACAATACTTGTGATAGAAACGCTGGTTGAATTACTGATGCAAGTGTGCCATAGGTGTAGAACAGCTATTCAGTAGAGCAATCAATACGATGCTATGAAAATATTTACTGTTGATTATAAGTTCAGGATTGGAATCCAGTTGGCAACCTGTTAGCTTAATGACTCTCTATAAGTTATATCACATCTTTTCTCTTTATAAAGTCATATAGCTACCAACAATAAGTAGCTTCATATTTTTTAACTAGGTTGTGGAGTTCAAATATAGGAGACACAGTTCCACCCCTTGACAACTTGAATTGACAGAACAACCATAGTTGAGTTACTCCACTATCATTATAAAAAAGTGAACAAGAGTTCATAAACCAATGAGCCACAGTACTGTGGGGTGCTTTGCTGGAGCTAATGTTGTATAAATGTGTCAATCTTCTGGTTTGCAGCCCTAAATCAGTCAAAGAGGCCTGGAACAGCTAAAATACTCTAGTCAGGTCATCATCTCACTTCTCCCTACCATATTGTCACTTTCTTAGTGTACTATACATATAAAAGACTGTGGTGTCAGCGGACACCAGACTGAGCTCCCAAAGTCCAGTCAAAGAGTGAGAGGAGTGAGAATACAACAAAGCGGTCAAGACCATGATGGGGACACCCACTAAAACAGCTTATCTGAGCTAATGGGAGCCCACCAACTCTGGCCTGGCAATGAGGAACCCAGCATAGGACCAAATAGTCCCTCTGAATGTGGCTGACAGTTGTATGGCTGGGGCAGACTGTGGTGCCAATGGCAGTGAGACCAGGATTTATCCCTATGGCTTATTCTGGCTTTTTGGAACCCATTCTCTCTGAAGGGATATGTTTCTCAGTCTAGATATAGTGGGGAGGGCCTTGGTCCTACCTCAAAGCATTGTGCTAGGCTTTGTTGACTCTCTATGGGAAGCCTTACCCTTCTGAGTAATGTATGGGAGGGTGGGATGGGGGAGAAGGTAGAGAAAACGGGAGAAGGGGAGGAAGCGGGAACTGGGATTAGTATGTAAAATGTGAAAAGACAGATTTTTAAAAAGCAAATAAAATTTTAAAAAGACTGTTGTCTATAGTATGTTGAGAAGCTATTAAGTAATCATTAGTTTAAAGTTTTACTTTTGGTGAAAAACATTGTATTTCCCTTTACTCAATACAAAGATGCTATTACTCACAACTAGAAGCTATTTTTACATGTTTTAATTGAAGCAGATACTCTCTAGTGAGTTGAGAAGAGCCCGTTTATTTATATATTACCTTTAGGGAAATGGGGAAATGTGTTTACTTTGGTCACTACACCTATCCCAGCTCCTAGAATACTGTCTTACTTAGATTGGTACCCAGAATGTAAGCATTGAAACAATGATTCATTGAATGAATACATTAACAAGTATTAATTCATTTATTCTCAGTATCAATTACAACTAATGGCAAACATTCATAATAACATAGACATAACAGAAACAAGAAAATTCAAACTGCTATCCTTTACCTCCTTAAAATTGGGCCACAAATTGAGGCAACTACTTAAATTAGAAGAATATCAAATGTCAAAGTGTATTTTGTGTTTGCACTGTTAGTTTTCTAGAAAAGCTAGAGAACCTTTTCATTTAGAAATTGAATAAATTAAATATAGGACTTTCTGAGGAAAGTAAAGGAATGGTAAGAAATGGGTCAAAAGAGGATAATGGTAGGGGAGAGCAAAAATGTATTCTATATATGTGTGAAAATGTTATAATGGAACCAATCATGTATAATTAATATACTCTAATAAAAATTAAAGTAAAAAATTGAAGTAAAAGTACCAAGAAATGAGACTTGATATTTTTGTGGAAAATTGTTCTCAGTGAATGAGGGGGGTATTGAATGTTATCCTTAGTTCAGTAAGGAAGATACTTTGCCTCTTATTTCTAAATGGTAATAAAAGCCATTCAATGCTCTACCCAAGCATCTAGCCTTCATTCATGGAGTATCAAGCAGAATTTCTAAAGTGTAGCCCCTTCTCATCTCCTCCTTCCATTGACCAATGAGATTCAGAGAGGAGTCAAGTAAGCTACTTACTTTTATACCTTGCATTATGTATAGGAGGAATTGCCTTACTCATTCATCTTTATAAACATTTATGAACAGTGCTGCCAGCTAAGCTTTGATCCTGTGATTATAGACTGGAAGAAGATGATAACCACAAGAGGCCACCACCAATGTATTGCACAGAGTCTTGGAAACTCATAAGAGAAAGTGAGAGTAATAGTATCAGAGAAGGTTAAGAAAATAGTGATGAACAGAATGGAAACCAGATTTAAGATTGCATATTTGAAAAGATAGCTACAAAGATGATGGTGAAAAAAAATATGTTCTCACTGCAAAACACTAGAAATAAGACATTAGATATACCAAGATTAGGATTTGTCTGGGAATAAAAATAAAGAAACTGCCTTGTCCCTTTAATAAGACAGAAAATTAGGTAGGCGGAGTAGACAGACAGAATTCTGGGAGAAAGAAGCCGAGTCAGTCAATCGCCATGATTCTCCTCTCCGAGATGGATGCCTGTTAGACTCATCCCGGTAAGCCACACTCAAGTGGCAATATGGATATTAAAAATGGGTTAGATCAATATGTAAGAGCTAGCCAATAAGAGGTTATAACTAATGGGCCAGGCAGTATTTAAATGTATTAAATACATACTAATGGGCCAGGCAGTATTAAATAACAACAATTTGTGTGTTGTTATTTCGGGGCATAAGCTAGCCAGGCAGCTGGGCAGCAGGAACGTAACCTGCTGCTCCTACTACAGAATAAACTCTATACAAATAAATCCTTTGCTTTATATAGTGATACTGTAGCCATAGACAAGTACCTTCCTGTGTTGCTAGGTATGAAATTCAGAGACCTGAAAAGAGGGCAGAATATGGTTCTGAAATAATTGACTTCAAGAATGAACCACTTTTTTTAATACCTCAAAACATCTTCTGGGATTTGCTTGAAACTTCATAAGAGAATCAATGGTCAACCACACACTTGAAATCTCAGAAGTTCTTTATTATCAAATCCTAGATGAAAGTAACACTCACACACTACTATGTTGCTTTTCGGTTCTGCTTCTCTAGTCCCTTATTCTACAAAATGGGTGTAATATATTTAAATAGTAGTTCTAAGAATTGAGCTAATATGGAGAACAAGCATTTAGTATTACAAAGGAAAAGGGTAAATTTTACTGAAGGCAAAAGTCAGGGAGGGGATACTGGTAATAAAGACAATGTGGTATACAGATACGGTGTAATGTTAACCATGAAAAGGTTGCAAATCCCATCATGTGTGTCAACATGGCTAGAACTAGAAATTACTAGATTAACTGAAGTAAGTCAGGCCCAGGAAGAAATGTACCAAATTATCTCACTCATATGTGAAAAGCAAAAAGTTTATCTCATAGAAGTTGTGAGGAGAACTCACAGTAAAGGGGGAAAATTTGGGGTAACTGCATGAATTCCATTTATACAGGATCAATAACTTGTGCTCTACTATTATTTTACAGTTATTTTACTATAATCAACAAGGTATTGAACATTTAAAAATAACTTAAAGAGAAGACTTTAAATGCTCTTGCCACAAACAAATGATGAATGTTTGAGGAGACAGATTACTTTAAATTAATATAAACATTGTAAAATTTATATAAGCATTAACAGGCAACTGATATGCACTATTTTATACTTTTTGATCAATTAAAATAAATTTAAATTAATAAACTAAATTTTAGACATTATTATTCAGGCAGAGCTTAGAAATCCTTTTATTCTTGATTTATTGATCCATTTGGCGAGGGGAGGGAGGAGTATTACTTCCCAAGGACTAAGCGGCTGGAGGTGTGAAAGTCCTAAGGAAAGGGGAAGGAGGGAGCTAGCAGAAGATAAGAAGATGAGGTAGAAGGAATTACTGTACAGGGAGCCTGCTAAGCTTGATTTTACTCCAGCTGCTCACTCTGGGGTAGGTGGACTCCCCCATTCCCTTCTATAAAATTAAAGTAATTTTTTTTGTTATTTTGGGGGGCACATGTCTGGTCTGCACCCACCATTCATCTTATAGAAGTGTCTATGATCAAGACTGAATCATAGTAGAAAAGCATAGTAATCAGGAAAATGGTCTCTCAAGTCATAGTGCCTTGAACACAGAGTACTGTAAGTTTAGCAGTGTTACATCTATCCAAGCTCCTGCTTTCTTCTTTAATAAATAAAATTCTCACCACACAAAAGTTATACTGAGATTTAGATGAGATAAGGTAGAGAACAAGCTAATTACAGGGAATGGCATATAAAAATTACTTAAGATATACGAAGGAGGTTGATGATAGCATGAAAGGTCCCATTAAATTATTTATAGTCTGCCTGAAGAAATGAATGTTATTTGTAATAACTGTCTCTGCTAAGAGAAAAGAAAGAGTGAAAGTCATAGTTGAGTACATACTCTTAGTATGTGCTGGTGAGTTCTTCCAGGTGTAAAAACAAAAAATGTTTCCAAAGGTAAAATGTCCTAGCAGCTTTAAATATTCAGTTATAGGGATCCACAGGAAGATCACACAATCTGGCAGAAACCACCAAATTCAACTCTTGTAATTTGGTCTAATAATGTGCACATCACCTATGAGAAAATGTACTTGATCACTTGTAACTATCATATAAAAATCTGTATAGAGTAGCGACTTCTGTGGTCAAGAAAATGTTTGCATCTGGGTAGTGGTGGTGTACACCTTTCATTCCAGCATTTAGAAGGCAGAGGCAGGCAGATCACTGTGAGTTCAAGGGCAGCCTGGTCTACACAACTATTTCCAGGACAGCTATGACTATACAGAGACACACTGTCTCTAAAATCCACCCCCAAAAGAAAGACAGAAGATGAAAGAAAGTAAGAAAGAAAAAGACAAGGAATGAAGAAAGGAAGGATGAAAGAAAAAAGAAAGAAAGGAAGGAAAAGAAAATGTTTCAGGGCTATAAGTATCATCCAGGATTTTATCAAGAATTCAATGACAGAATTGTGTAAGTATTCTCTGCTTCCCTACTATGCCTGCCCTTGGTGCTATAGTCTAGGCCCAGTGCACCTGAAGGCCTGATTCTACCTATTGCTTTTGTCCTGTGTTCTAATGGAAGTAGGAGTCAACTAACTTCAGAAATGCAGGCAGGTGTTAAGAGGGGCTATGTTACTTATTCTAGCCTCCTTTTTTCTTGTCTATCATCTTCATATGTTCTTCCCTAGCTATTAATCTTGGAAGAACACCTTCATTCTTGCTGGGTTCCAGTGACAGCTCCTCAGGAGAAACAATCAACAGCTTCCTCTCCTGTTGGTTCCCTCAATATTGCCTCTACCTCAGTAAATACACTCCACATACAATGTCCTTCCATTGAACCTCTGAACATAGCTTACTCCTGGTTAATCCTCCTCCGGTGTTCACATGAATAGAATAAAACCCACTTGTCACTTCTGCCTCCACTGCAGTAGCTCACACTGTTTATCATGGTAACAATGGTTATCCTTCATAGGTGTTATTACTACTTTTTTTCTTCATGGTACACAAGATACCTATATCAATAAACTAATTTGTTTTTCATTTTATCTAAATCTTTACCCTTCTTCTTTGCTGAGGTGGCAATTTTATTTCTTAACAGTTGGGGAAATGGGGATAGCTTCTGACATTTGCTGATGGAAATCCACAAAAATCAGTGGCATATAGGAGTCACACCTCTAAGTTTTTTTGCTGTAAATCTGTTGATTCTTCTCAGCAAGCTGTTTAATACCAAAAACTGGTAATAAATGCTCACCCCCAAGGCTGCTATTAATTAAGTCTTTAAAAAATATTTATTTGACACCATGCTGAATTACCTTGTACCATACAACATCAGGTTCCTGATCGGACTTCTTAAAGTCTTCCATATCTGGGCAGGAAATCTCCTTTCTTTTAGTAACTTCAGATTTCTCTAAGTAGCGGATCCTGCTATTGTAACAGAGGCCTAATTCATTCTCAGCAACAGTCAAGGACATTGACACTTTCATGCAGTATGTGGAGTTTCTGTAGGAAGAGAAAATAAGAAAATGACTTTACTGGCTGTTTACAACTTCTGTACTCTATACATTTCAAAAGTATTGACTTTTCCACTTAGGGCATTGCCTAAAAATGAGAAACATCATCAAACCAATACACAGCAACTTTCTTCTTCAACCAACAGAATGGTGTGAAGCAAAAACGGTATGGAGAATATTCCTGATTATGAGATAGATACAGAGCTGTGAAGGTAAGATGTGTCAATCTATGAATCTGTAACATCGTCAGACTTCTCTCCTAGCAATCAATATTGCCCCCTTGAAACTTTGAAAAGAAACCTGTGGGAATTTTGCCAGAACTATGGTTATAGCCATTTCTACACTTCAGTTATGTTTGACAGTTCTCCCGGAGATTGTTGAACTTAACAGTGCTTTCTACCCCTAACATTTCATTCTCTAAGATACATATAGGAACCAAGATAGACACACAAACGATACCTGTTAACATATGAAGAATTTCTTTTGCTTCCATTTTATTATCATAAAAAAGATTGTGGTGAATATACTTCTATACACAACATTATACCTTCTGTCCCAAGGGTAGAATCACTAAATTAACAGAAATACATATTTCTAGTTGAGTTTGAGATCATCATTACTTATCACAATATAAATTGTTTTTCATGCCCAAGAGTCAATTAGTGGTGACCACAGTTCTCTGAAGTAACAATATGGACATTTGGAGGTCTCAGGAGAAAGGGAGCCCCCTTACTTGTTTGAATAGTTGACTATAACTGTTGCCTTGACAGGATCTACAATCACCTAGAAGAACTAACCCCTGAACATAATTCCATGAATTGGCACTTCCCATGTTCAGGGGAAGTCTTCCTACAAGAAATTCATCCTAAAAACATACATAGCTGTATAAAGTGTTTCTTGAAATATGCTAGTGGTAGGACATCCTACCCCTAGACAAAGCTCTATAGTCAACTATTAGTCATTAGACTATTAAACTAATAGTCATTAGACTAAGAAAGAAAGAAATAGCTTCTCCTAGGGATGAATGCCTAATAAGTTACCCAATACAAAAGAATTCAGCCCTGAAACCATATGCACACGATCAACAAAAGTAGATCCAGAAGATTGGATTTATATATTGGTGCATCTATATGGATATAATGATAATAATTAAAGAAAAAGAAACTATCAGTTTGAAAGGGAGGGAGGAAATAGGAGGAACTGTAGGAAAGAGACATAGGGAACTAGAAGGAGGAAAGGGAGAGGGGAGAGTGATAAAACTACATTTTAATTTCAGGTGTATTTAGAATCAATTACAATAAAAAGAAAATAAATAATTAATAATATTTAAAATAAATAAACAAAAAGAAAGCATCTTATCTAGTAGAGTGTGTCTAAATGGAGTTAATCCTGCCCACCAGCACTATGACATTAAGGGGATTTAAACACTGAAATTTGTCATCTGGCCACTTTACAAGTCATGTGAATTGATGAAGTTATTATGTGAGGATATCTAGGGTTGAAAATTTTGCTTTCCTGAAAGTTGGGTATAGGGACTGCATAATTGAACAAACAAGGGTAAGTCCTGGCATCAACCTGACATCTCCACATTTACATGTGCTTCCTGCATACCCACATAAACACACATACACACGCAAAAATGTTTATGCGCCCACACTCACACCGCATACACAGATACATACATAAATGAGAATAGAAACACAACAGTAAAAATCTATTTGACTAATTTGGTTAATTTCAAACAAATGAAGAAATATTTTATCTTTGCCTCTTTGTATACATGATCCTTCACTATGCAGACCAGATAATGTCAATCACACAGAGGTAAATGGCAATGTATGATGAGAGAAGAGATTAGAAGCAACTTGACAAGGCTGAGAAGGGCAACTGCAAATTGTGGCAGAAGTGTTTAGTCTTTCTCTCTGGAGGATATTTCAGGACCACATCTAAAGTAACATTAACTCACTGCTAGAAATACAAAGTGTCAAGTGTAGCTCTTCAAAGTGAAGTAGTTGTATAATCCTATATCAGATAGAATTAACATGCCAACCACAATTTTGAAGAGGGCCTCAAATGGCTGGTGATATGCCTACTGTTTAGTGGTCATTCATTGAAATTTTACAACATCCCAAACAAACAAAACACAGGAAAGCAGATGGCTGTAAAAATAAATGGTTTACAAATAAATGTGATCAAACATTTATATTTATAGCAGACAGAAACCATTAAGTCAAAATGGGGAGCTCAGCTGACTGGGGAGTGCTCAACTCCAAGTGATATACCAACAACATAACCCCTAAACCTAAGGTCCAGGGAACATTCTTGAAGAAGGGGCAGGAAGATTGTAAGGGCCAGAGGACAAGGATGTCTCCTAGGAGACCATGTATTCCTTATTTGACAGGAAAGTTATACCCACAAAATCTCAAAAATATGCTCGCCGAAATGAGACACCAGGTGATATATTAACTTGGGTGTGGGAAACCTCTCAAGTCCCTGTCTATAGGAAATTAATGGCTGCCAAGAGAAAGAGATTTAGTTTTTCCCTGGGATGAGCTCCCATGTGGATTATCAAATCCCAGGTGGTAATTCCTAAAAATTGTGCATACAAGCAACAGTAAATACAATCAGCAGGCATATGCATATGTATGTGTGAGGTGTGAGTGTGTGTGTGAGAGAAAGACAGACAGACAGACAAAGACAAAGAGAATAATTAAAGAAGAGTTCATGAATATGAGAGGAAGTAGAAATGGGTGGTACATAGGTAGAGTTAAAAGATAATGAGGGCTAAGAATGATGTAAAAAATATTTTCCATATTAAATTCTCAAAAGATTTTTCAATTAAAACTTAAAAGTTTGTTTACATTTTTAAAGTAGAAATGTAATAATGCATGCCCTTTCCAGACAATAGTGTCAAATAAAATATCTAAAATACCCAGCATATTATTTGTTAAATTTTAGGTATTCAATACATTTTAACTACAAAACCAGAATTTTAGTATAGCTTACATTGCTATCTATATCACCAATAAATAATAACAATGATAGTATATAACTATCACAAGCAATCACTACTATATTTGCAGTGGGATGAGATAGGCCACAAGGTCAGGACTGCTACTTGACAGGAAATCATCGGAACGTGGTAATTTGGGGAACAAATCTAATACCAGAGGACCAGGAAAGTTTGAAAGGATCAAAAAGATACACTGAATTAGATACAAAAAGGAAAATGGATGAAAAACAAAAAACTTCCAGGTACCATAAAATACTAGCTACAAGACAAAGGTCATAACTTTGGAGGTCAAAGGGTTAATGATAGTCCACTAAATTTTCTGGGGTCTTCTTAGACAAATGTTTCCTCTAATAAAACCCAGACCTCCAGGCAAAGATTTTCAGGCACAAGGGATGCTCTCATCTGTTCATTCTGCGAAGATTAAATGATTTAGGCCCTGCCAACAGTACTTGTATTAACTTGGGGTGACCGTAAGGGCAGGAAACTCACCTTGAAGGTGGCTGATGAGTTGCAGGAGGAGAGGGTTCAATCCTCCCTAACCCTTAACACACAAAAAACCTTAGTCCAGGACCCTGGATGGACTCCCTCTGGCTCTTGTCACTTGCATGCCAATTGAGGCTGACAAATTGCTTGTTAACCCATGAACAAGCCCTAAGATGAAGTTGTTGATAATACCCAAGGTCCCTGGAACTCAAAGACAAGGCTGAGTTCGAGTCCTCTTGTCACCATGGCTGACCTAGTAGAAGTGTGATCAAGGCTCCCTGGATGTCTGAGATTCCAGTTGATTTTTATTAGTCATATAATCCAGCCTTGGAACAGTTCCTGCTAACAATCTTGCATTATTTAGATTTTATTTTGAAAATTGCCCTCAGGCCAGTTCTATTTAAAAATTTTCCCGCAAGTGGGGCCTAAAAATGTTACTTTTCTTTCATTAGGAACAATTAGCGCTATGCAAGTTGAAGAGGCAGACTGACTAGTTTGCAAGAATAAGGATCACAAATTTTTTCTCTCCCCCCTTTCACATCCCAAGGGGGACAAAAAAACACATTCAGAATTAATGTAAGGAAAGGGCCTTCACAGTGATGGCTTACACTTACTTGCATCTGTAATCTTTGCAGGTAGAGTTACTCTCAGTAACCATAAAGGAATTCCAGGAAGCTACAACACACCTCTAAAGCAAAACCTTTCAGATGTTCAAGCTTATTTTTAATATAAGATGACCTTACATTTGCCTGTACCCTATACAATTCTCTAGGATACTTTAAATCATTTCTAAATGACTTTTAACTAATGAAATGTGGATGCTATATAAATATGTAAATAATATCTATATTATATTATCTAGAGAATACTGACAAGAAGTCAGCACAAGTTCAGTACAAATGCAATTATTTATTTTTATGAATCTTCGGGTCATGGCTATTTGGATCCATGAATGTAGAACACATGAAACAGAAGAGCTGACTGTATTTCCACATCTTTTATGATAGTTTATTCTACCCGTATGTGGGAAAATGAGAAGGCAAGGTAAGTATCATCTAAAAGGAATAAAATGCAAACAAGAAAAAGATTTCAAAATATAGTTCTGTTAAGCATATCTATCTAGGACCAAGATCTCTTGGTTACTACTCTCAGAAATAGTTGCTAACATTGCTTAACAGCCAAACTAACTTGTGGTTAGCCATGTCAACTTGGTAAGCTGAGAGAATGAGAAGTAGATTCTTGTAGATAATGTATTAAGAATAATTCGACTAACGTGTTAATCTGTTGCAAGTTTTTGAATAAACATCACAGTTTTCTAAACAAAAGTGTAATTGCAGCTCGCTTAAATTGTATTTCTTGCTTGTTTTTTCTTTCAAAGGCAGTTCTAAGAAGGAATGTTGATTAAACTTAGTTTCTCTGGGGAAAAGGCAAGTCTTAAGCTCTCATGAAAAAAACCAAAATACCTATTATAACTCACATTATAGAACTTGTTTATATTACAAAATCTAAAGTATTATTTGAGTATATATGATTTTGTGTAATGTGTGGGTTAACCAAGTGTCAAGAATCTGAAGAATTAGAAAAAAATGTATACCTAAAAATAGAAGTGTTAGTAAAATGACTTAGGATATAGCTAAACTCTTTTTAAATAGAAGCATTAGTAAAATGACTTAAGATATAGCTAAACTCTTTTTAAATAGGTCCTTTCATAGTCTTATTTCCTTTCAAAATATTTTCTTTGCGAATTCCAGAAATATCTAGTGATTACCAAACTAAAACACACACACGCACACACATCAAGTGCTCTTAACCACTGAGTCATCTCTCCAGGTCTTGGAAATATATTTGAACTTAGTGCACAGTCAACTTTAAGACTAATACAAATTCTAACTACACAATAGTACAAGCATGAAATATAAATGCAGTGAAACTCCAAATGAGGGCAAATTAACAAATTGATTGATGTCATTCAATAAAAAATCCTACATAATCATTAAAATGATAGGTATTTGTTATATACATTGAAACACAAATGAAAATCTAATGTAAGAATAAAAAGTATTTATGCTGTAAAAGATTTTGGGAGAAATACAAGGTCATTTGAGAAAAATCCCCTTTGTGTTTTCATTCTGTTAAATACTTTTAGTTTGTCAAGCTGTGAAGAGTTTAGAGATTTTTGCTTTTTCTAAGATGCTTTGTCAAACAGATAATGTTGTATTTCACAGATGATGTAAATAAATAAGGATGTGTTGGAAGTATGAACAGCAAGTAATTTCTCAAGTGCTTTGATCTCCCAGTGACATAAATATCCAGCCTTTGGCATGCTACTGTTAATCTCCAATTCAGAATTATCCACTTATTTCTAGAACTAAAAGGTTTATGGTACAGTTAGGGAATGTGTGAAGTTAACTCTAGGCAATGAAATGAACTGTACTTGAGAAATTTGCTTGTAGAACCAGATATTTGGGTTCAAATCTTTCCTCTATTGTGTCCTAACAATGGGTCATTGGCCAGGAGACTACATCTCAGGTTTTGGTATATAAAAAATGAGAATAGTAAAAGCAACTGGGTTTATAGGGTTATTATACTTCCAAACGTCAGAATTGTAAGGTCTGACATTTTGATGGATTTTTCAAATAACAAGTCAGTCTGCCGGTTTCATGAATACTTATAGAAGACATGAGACTTCCAGGTCATAATTCATGAACAGTAAATTAGTAGTGGCAATGCAGAGCACCAGTATTTGGGTTGGTGACTCAAACTCAAAAAAGCCTATATTCCATATGATAACATGGAGTGGATCATTGTAAGCAATACATTACCTACAGTGGAAGAATCTCAAGCTTATGAAACACTTATATTTTACAATGGGTCATAGGAAGTCCAGCTCTTTGCTATACAGCTAACTACATTCTCTTTTTTTCCAACTACTGCTCCAAAAAGGAGAACAAGCAACCTTGTTCTTCAGTTTAGAGGAAGATGTTTCTTGCAGTTTCCTAAATTGTTCTCTTTGCATATGGCATTTAAAAATATGATATTATATTTATTAAAAAACTTTATTTTTACCCATGTGGGGGTGCCCATAAAAGATTAAAAGAGGGACCTAGATGTCCTAGAGCTGGAGTTACAGATGACTGTGAGCTGTCCAATATGGGTTCTGGGAACTAAACTCAGGTACCCTGGAAGAGCAGAAATTTTCTTTTTTTTTCTTTTATTTTGCTTCGTGCTTTTTTTTTTTTAAAAAAACATGATTTCTCTGTATAACAGTCCTGCCTGTTCTGAAACCCGCTTTGTAGACCAGGCTGGCCTGGAACCCACAGACTTCTCTGCTTGTCTCTGCCTCTGCTGTGATTAAAGGCATGTGCCACCATTGCCAGGCTCAGTGGTTCTTAATTGTTGAGCCATTACTCTAGTTCTTCCATATACATAGTTTTGAAAAGGAAATCCAAAACAAAGGGTATTCTTCTCATAAGGCCTATAAAATATGTGACAGAACTAAGGCAAATTCTCTTGGAATAGTGAGGCACTTTACAGAAAGCATTGAGTATGGTGTCTCATATGTTCTAGGTGTCCCAATACAAATGAACTCCGTTAGCAACTACAACCGTATTATGCAAGCTGTAAACTACATGAGTAGATTTTGTCTTTTGTGTTACTGTTTTCAAAAACAGATAAGAGATCAGAATCTAGTAAATACGTGTGTGTGTGTGTGTGTGTGTGTGTGTGTGTGTGTGTGTGTGTGTATGTGTGTGTGTGTGTATACAGTACTTGCTAAAGTTAGAATTTTAGCCTGAAAATATGGTGTCATTCACTATTGAGCAATGGATGTAGCTTGGTGGTACAGTACTTGGCTGGCATGTGCAAGACCCTGTGGTTGCTCCCAGCACACTTATGTATACACATACATGCATAAATATGTGTATGTGTGAGTGTATGTGTGCTCTAAATTCAAAACACACTAAAATATTTAGGTACTTGTTATTAAAGTCAGATATACTTTTAAAATAATTAGCTATTACACACGTATTTAACAGCTATTAATAAAACAAAACCTCTCTCTCTTTGTAGTCGATACAGATCATTCTTCCTGCCTTTGTGTTGAAATGGTCTAACTTAAATGACTAGATAACTAAATTACCAAGCCATATGCCTCCATGATCTCTTATCTGATCTCTGTTTGCTCATCATTGTCTGAGATCTTGGAAGACTTGTGAATATTCTAAAGTTTTATTTACCTGCTATCACATGACTTCTGCCCTAGTAGCCCTACCATTCTCCTCTCACTGGATTCAGTAAAGCTACCTTATTAGACAAGCCCAATGACCCTTGTTTACCTTCATCCTGTCTGAATTCTATGTATTATTTGTAAGATGACCATTTATTTCACCTTATAATCTCCCTTATTTCAAAATATCTTCCTCTGTCTGATTCTCTGCCTAGAAACACCTATCCCTTATCCACCCTTCTCAGGCTTTCTTCAAAATGCTAAGCATTCTTCTAAAGGCTTCAGGAATTTTTGTTTTGCTCCTTTTTAATTTTTTTCCTTTTTTATTAAAAAATTACTTTTCATTTTACATATCAACCCTACTTCCCCTTTCTCCCATTCTCCTCCCCCCTATCTCCTTCCTTCCCATTCCCCATCTGTTCCTCAGAGGGGGTAAGACCTTCCTTGGTGAGTCAATAAAGTCTGGCATACCAACTTGAGGCAGGGCCAAGTCTTAACGCCCCCATATTTAGGATGAGCAAGGTATCCCTCCACAGGGAATGGCCTCCCAAAAGCCAGATCATGCACCTGACATAGGTCCTGGTGTCACTGCCAGCCGCCCCGAACAGATCAAACTACATAATCATCACCCATATTCAGCGGGTCTAGTTTGGCCCCATACAGGCTTTCTGGCTGTCAGTCCATAGTCTGTGAACTCTCACTAGCTTGGGTCAGTTGTCTCTGGTTTTCTTTCATCGTGTTCTTGACCCCTCTTGTTTATATGATTCCTCCTCCGTCTCTTCAACTGAACTACAGGAGCTCAGCCCAGTGCTTGGCTGTGGGTCACTGTGTCTTCTTCCATCAGAGACTAGATGTAGGTTCTATGATAACAATTAGGATAGCCATTAATCTGATTAAAGGGGAAGGCCCTTTCAGATACCCTCTCCACTATCCCTAGGAGTTTTAGCTGGGGTTATCCTTGAGAATACCTGAGAATTTCTATAACATCAGATTTCTCCCTTACTCCATAATGGCTATCTCTATCAAGATATCTCTTTCATTGTTCTCTCCCCCACCCCCATCATTCTTCCCCCAACTCGGTCTTCTTTATCCCTCATGTTCTCACCCCCCCATCAGTTCCCTTCTACCCACCCACTCCCAGTTTACTCAGGATATCTTAACTATTTTCCTTCCTGGAGTCCTGCATATATGTCCCTCTTAGGGTTCCCCTTTTTACCTATCTTCTCTGGGATTATGGATTGTAGCATGATTATCCTTTTCTTTACATCTAATAACCACTAATGAGTGAATTCATACCGTGTTTGTCTTTCTGGGTCTGGATTACATCACATGGGATAATTTTTTTTCTAGTTCCATTCAAAGAAATTGAAGAAGATACCAGAAAATGGGATATCTCCCATGTAGGATTAACAGTAAAAATGGCAGTCTTACTAAAAGCGATCTACAGATTTAATACAATCCCCATCAAAATCAAAACACAGTTCTTCACAGACCTCACAAGAACAATACTCAACTTCATATGGAAAAACAAAATCCCAGGAGAGCCAAAATAATCCTGTGCATCACCATTCCTGACTTCAAGATCTACTATGGAGCTACAAAAATAAAAACAGTTTTGTGTTGGCATAAAAACAGATATGTGGATCAATGGACTTGAATTGAAGACCCTGATACTGATCAACACACCTATTAACTCCTGATTTTTGACAAAGAAGTCAAAAGTGTACAATGGAAAAAAGAAAGTATCTTTAGCAAATGGTGCTGGCATAACTGTTTGTCAACATGTAGAAGAATGCAAATAGATCTATATCTGTCTCCATGCAGAAAACTCAAGTCCAAGTGGATCAAAGACTTCAACATAAATCTAGTTATACTGAACATGATAGAAGAGAAAGTGGGAAGTATCCTTGAATTCATGGGTACAGGAGATCACTTCTTAAATATAACAACAGTAGTACAGACTCCGAGGGCAACAATGAATAAATGGAACTTCCTGAAACTGAGAAGATTCTGTAAGGCAAAGGACATGGTAAATAAGACAAAACAGCAGTCTAGGGAATGGGAAAAGATCTTCACCAACCCCATATCTGACAAAGGGCTGACTTCCAATACATATAAGGAATTCCATAAACTAGACATCAAAATACCAAATAATATAATTTAAAATGGGGTATAGATCTAAACATAATTCTCAACAGAAGAAACTCAAATAGCTGAAAGACATTTAAGGAATTACTCAACATCCTTAACCATCAGGGAAATGCAAATCAAAACAACTCTGAGAAACTATCTTATACCTATCAGAATTGTTAAGATCAAAACCATTGATGACAGGTTATACTGAAGAGGATGTGGGGTAAGAGGAACAATATTCCATTGCTGGTAGAGTTGCAATCTTGTTCAACCACTTTGGAAATCAGTACGATGACTTCTCAGAAAATTGGGAGTCAATCTATGTCAAGATCCAGCAATACTACTCTTGAGCATATACCCAAAGTCTACACAATCATACCACATAGACATTTGCTCATCTATGTTCATAGCAGCATTATTTGTAATAGCCAAAACTTCATTTTATTTTCTATCCTTCTAAACTTTATTTCCAGCAACTTTATCCTAGTGACTAGTGACTCGATCTTAGTCACAACAATGCACTGAACATATAAAATCATGTGTATGTGTCCAATTCCTCTTAAATCCTCCCTTTTAAATTCCTTGCCAGTACAACAAACTAAGAGCTAAAACATAATATAATTCTCATAAACATACTTACTGAGTCAGGAAATGATCTTTTCCTACAGTCTGAATTTCCTTTTGTACTAGGTATTATGATTAAGAGTATCTCTAGTCACACCACCTAATTTCTCAAGTTGAATGCCTCAGAATTAATAGAAAGAGAAAAAATGATAAAAACAGAAAAGCAAGAGATCAAAATATCCTTATTTACAGATAATCATCATCTTGCATTTTAAAAGTTCTTGAAGACTCCATCAGAAATCACTTAGACCAGATTCATAATCTCGACACAAAATCAACAACAGAAAAACCAGTCTTTCTATACATAGATAATGAACTTGTAAAGAATTAATTTAGGTTTAGAAAATTGCCTATTTACAACATAGTTTAAAATACATAAGAATAAGTCTGACTAAGAGGAGCAATACCCTTATAATAAATCATTAATATTCTGAAGAATGTTATTAAAGAAGGCACTAAAAGATGCTACAACCTGTCTGTTAAGAAAATATGATGTACAGATTCAACCTAGTCATCCTCAAAATTCCAAATGTTTTCTTCATAGAACTAAGTAATAATAATAATTAATAATAATCTAAAGTGTATTAGAAAGAATAAATATTCTAAATAGCCAAAGTAATCAAAGCAGAAAAAACAATACTAGAGGTATCACAATGAGTCTCAATTTATACTAAAAATCTATAGTAACAAAACTTTTATGTTGCTAGAACAAAGCCAGATATGTATATCAATAAAATATAAAAAAAGATACAGAAACAAATTCATGAAGCCACAGCCATCTAATTGCTGACAAATGTGTCAAGATACTTATTGAATTAAAGATAGCCTCTTCAACAAATGTCACCGGGAAAACAGAATATCTACATGTAGATGAATGAAAATAGATTGCTATCTCTCACCATGTACAAAAAATAATTGAAAAAGGAAAAGACCTTAATGTAACACCTGAAATGTCAAAACTGCTAGGGGAAAACATTTTGACATCTAGGAAGTATAAGCAACAACCTTCTGAGCAGGAATCCAATAACATAGTAAATAATAGCAAGAATTGAAAAATTAGAATTCTGTGAAATTAGAAAGCTTCTACACAGTAAAGGGAAGAACCAGGAGAATGAAGAGGAAGCTACATTACAAAAATATGTAAATTATGTATTATGTAAAATATTAATATCTAGAACAAAATTAAACACAAGAAAAAATTTTCTGTTGCAATTGGGAGCGGCCGGGCTGTTGCGTCCCCGGCACCCGGCCGCCCACATTGCTAGCTTAATACCCGAAATAATTACACGGAAACTGTATTCTTTTAAACACTGCCTGGCCCGTTATCTGTAGCCTCTTATTGGCTATCTCTCACACCTGGGCTAGCCCATTTCTTATAAGGTGTGTAGCACCCCAAGGTGTGCTTACCCGGTAGATTCTAGCCTTCGTCTGCCTGGCATGGGAACATCATGGTGACTCTCACTCTGCTTCTTTCTCCCAGCCTCCTATTCTGTTTTCTCCGCCTACCTAATTTTCTGTCCTATGAGAGCCAAGGCAGTTTCTTTATTAGTTAACCAATGAAAGCAACAGATAAGATACAAGACCCACCTCCATCAATTTTCAAGTTGATAAATAAACTAAAGAACTGAATAATCCATTCTTGAAAGAAGAAATACAAATGGCCAATAAACATCAGGGAAAGTGTTTAATATACTCAGCAATCAGGGAAATGCCAATTCAAGCTTCCTTAAGAGTCCATCTTTCTACAAAAAACTAACTACAAGTAACTAAGAAATGCTGAGAGAGGGAGAAACTGTCTTTCCTAAGGAAAAGCACAATAACTGTTTATCCAATATCAAATTCTAGGCCTTAAAACACAGAGCTATTATATGAACGAAGCAGGATATATTTAGGAACATGTATTCATATATAACATGTAATGAAAAATGAGGCTATGAATTTGATACAGGTCAAGGAGAGGTACATAGGTGGGTTTTGAAGAAGGACAATAAGAGAAAAATGTAATCATATTATAATGTAAAAAATAAAATAAGTAGTAAAAATTTGGTTATACACAGTAAAATACTATTTGGCCATAAGAAGAATAAAATTAAGATATGTGCGAGAAAATTGAGCCAGAGTCTAAAAATGAAATGTGTTTTCTCTTATTTTTGAACACTAAATTTTTACAGATGCATAAACACATACAAACAAAAAAGAGATTAGCATAAGTGTGAAAAGGGGAGAAGGAAAGGTATGTAGGGACAGATATGCTCACAATATATTATAACATGGATGAAATTATTATAAATCCCAGAATGATAGATAAAATGCATATGAATAAAAACAATAAATTCATTAAAAGAAAAAAATCAATCTGAAAATGTTATTATTAAATGATTCCAAATGTATTTTTTTCCTGGGAAAGACAAAAACTATGGACCTAATAAAAATGATCACTGGCTGTCCAAGTACTGGGGTGAATGTAGGGTGGGGTGATGAATAGTTGAAGAATTAAAAATGATAGATACACATATATTTTTCAAATCCTATAGACTGCATTATTCTTGATGAATGTTCATCTGATCTTTAATTAATAATGTATTAAATTAGCTTTGTAATTTTAACCAGTTAAACTAACAATGGTGTTGGAGACAAAGTAGATGGAAAATGGTTTCTGCTCAATTTTCCAAAAATGCAGAATGAATTAAAAATGCCTATTAATTCTTTTAAATGCAAAAACCCCACTTCAAATTAAAATAATAAAAATGAGAAGGTAAGTAAGTTAAATAAAGAAAAGATCAATCCGAGGTCCTCTCCATACATTTCTTAGTTATCCACAATGAATTTGATGGGCAAACAAACCTTAACTTAAAAGGGTTAGAAAGAGCTGGTTTTCTACCAGTCACAATTGGATGGTTTTCAACCAGTCCAGGCAGCCAAGTGATCCAACAACCAAATGCCTAGCTACAATCCATCAGGTGCTTTCTCTCCATCCAGGCTTATCTAACCCACCATTTTTTCTGATGACTGGAGTGCTCAGAACATTTATCTGGTTCTTAATATGCTGAACCCATGAATTATCATTTATATCAATAAATTTTAATTTACCTATATTTTTTCCAGTTTTTATTGGGAAGTAGGGTTTTTTGTTGTCTTACTTTTTAGAAAGAGTTTGGTAATGGAAGTCTTTAGACATGCCATGCAACATTGCAACATTGTACCTCCAGGAAGGGCCACGTGAGTTTTTTGTGTAGGGTGAACTCCCTGGCAAGAAGAGGAGCATGAATTTTAAATCTTTTTTTTTTCACAGAGTTTCAGTTCCTTTGGTTTCAAGTCTTTTCTGTCCCTTTCTTCCCCCACACGACTTCAAGGATGTTTCTCTTACTTCCAACGAGGTGTAGAGACCATCTAGTTCTCCCTATTATTTTCACATTCTGGAAGTTAGAATAGTCCTAGATTAAAAACCAGCAGAGTTGGTCTAAAGATTTTCTTTCCCTTAAGTCCTTGGAGAGAGACAGGCTGACAGTCTGAGGTTGTGCTTCCTCTCTTGATGTATGATAGGAAGACCTTGGCGGGACTGCTAAGTGGATCCCATGTTGAGGAGGCAGTTATGGTGGACCTAGAACTCCTCTGTTCATTGACTGGAAAGGTGAGGTCACTTGAGAAATCTCTTAAAGAATGGCAGCTACAGAATCCATTATGACATAATAGTTGAGGGGCGGGGCCAGAGAACCTGCTGTGGGGATCGAAAGTGTGCCAGAAGACCAGAGGGAGGGAAGGGGAGGAGATGGGTGGGGAGGGGAGACCCAGAAAGAACAAAGGGTTGACAGAACATTGACAGAGAGGAGAGATACTAACACCGAGGGACTAAAGAAGCAAGGACAGCAGATTGATTTATTCTCTCAGGGCTAGGAAAAACCAGAAGGCACTCAACCATCATGGCCTTGAATCCTGAGGATCTTGGTAGTGGGTTCCGGCACAACAAGGTGTCGACATTCATCAACGAACAAATGGCCAAGCACGACAAAGGCCCTGATTTCTACCTTGAAAACCTGTCCCTATCCTGGGAAGAGGTGGAAGATAAGCTCAAAGTTATCCTGGAGGATAGAGAGGTGCCTATGGAGGTTCGTGAAGCCTGTGCCTGGGGTACCTTGGCCTTGGGGGTGCGTTTCGCTCACAGGCAAGGCTGCCTCCAGGGGCACGGGGTGCACTGGCTACAAGACTTGTCTAGAATGCATAAGGTGTCTCCACTATCCTTGTCATCAGACCTAAAGCAGCTCAGTCACCAAGAGACAGAACGGAAGGATATAGCGGTGAAGCTTCAAATGGCCCAGGCCAAACTGGAAGAGGTGCAGAGAGAGCGAGACCTGCTGAGACTGAAGATCATCCAGACAGTAAGATTTGTTACCTGCTTTTGTTTTACCCCTGCCCACCCCACCCTTATGTGTGTACCCCATTCCCAGAACCGATCTCAATCCTATTCACTTCTCCACAGGAGCTGAGTGCTCTCCCAGCTGCAGTAAAACCGGCTGTGACCCTTCCTCCTGCTTTTGTCAGAAGAACAGGGACACAATGGGCAGCTGGAAAGGAAAACTTGGCGGAGTTAATGGCTGCTGCGAAAGGAAGACAAGGCAGAGCGGAGATGACAGCCGCTACTATGACAGAGACTGTAACTGGCCCTGAAGAGGCCTCGGAGGAGACCAATGGAAGTATCATGCAGATTCTTGGAGTCATGAAGTGGAAAAATTATCCCTTGAAAAGGCAGAGAGCAGGTGATCTGAGATCAAAGGACTCATCCATCTGCTCTCTCTCCCAGTCCCTGAAGCTGAGATCCACAGCCTCCTCTGAACCCATTATTGTCCAGCTCCCTGCCTCATTCACATACTCCTATGAAAGCCCCTTCCCAGCCATGCCCACCACATCCCAACTACCAACCATAGACAGACACCCTCGGATGCATCCCTATCCCATGGCCTGTGAGGTGTGCCACCTGTCTCATTTGGGAATCCACAGAGGAGATCATCAGGAACTACAGAAAGACAAGAGAACTACAGCATTTCGCAGGCCGGGGGACTGGGACTGCCCTTGGTGTAAAGCTGTGAATTTTTCAAGGAGGGAAAACTGCTTCCACTGTGGGAAGGGAATCTGGCTGCAAAACCCTTAGTGAATTTGGAATGTGAAAAAGAACAGAAACAAATCAATGGAATATCATTTTTTGGGAGGAGGTACAGGGTACTGGGTACAGTTGTGGAAGGGGAATGGGGGGTCAAGAGAATGGGATAAATTTGGGTATGAGATATTGAGACAGTAGAAATGGTATGGGGAGGCAGAAGTTTTGATTATTTCTGTTGTATTCTAGATCACTAGGATTCACAGCCCAAAATAGCTTCTCTCTCTCTCTCTCTCTCTCTCTCTCTCTCTCTCTCTCTCTCTCTCTCTCTCTCTCTCTCTCTCTCTCTCTATGTGTGTGTTCGATATGCATATGTGTATGTCCTCCCTAGTATCTGGTAGACCTAGATAGCTGAATATACGGAATCCTTCCCTTTCCAAACGCCTAGCCCTTAAGTGATGGAGCCTGAGGGATTATTTGACCCTGTCTGATTCTCACTGATAATCTGAAGAGAGGTAAGAGAGGTAGACTCTATAGTCAGGATGGAATTAAATGAAGAGTCCGTGGATCACTGGAAGTCGGGGCCAGCATTGCAAGCAGTGTTTCTGAAGGTCACAGTCCATCCTTGGCCCTGGCTAAGGTAGGGAACAGAACCGGCTGCTTTCCAAACAGTTTTAGATGGATACTACAGACTCCAGGAGATGACAATTACGAGGAGACACAGTGCAGTTGATCAGCTGACTACAGAGAACTCAGTCACCTTTTATTTCTTTGAAGTTGTGTTCTTCAAGGTTCTATTTTACCTAGATCCTTTCTCTTTAAGCAAAGAAGTATGTGTCTATTCAGAGAACTAGATCATTCTCAATCATGCAATTTTTCTTTTGTATCTTGATTTTTCTTTTTCTTTCTTTTTTTTTTAAAAAAAAAACAAGGTCTCATGTAGCCCAGATTGTCCTCAAACTGAATATGTAGCTGAGGATGACTCAGCTCCAGATTCTTCTGCCTCCACTTCCTAAGTGTTGAGATTATAGGTGTATATTACCACATCTGACTTAGAAAAGTAGTTTCAAAACAATACATCATTAAAGAAACTTAATGGAACTGTGGGAAGGAGTTGAAGAAGCTTAGTGCAAGTAGTAAGTATTCCTTTATTCCATGTCTCCAGGAATGAACTGGGTAGGATGCCTGTGTTCTGAGGGAATTTGATTGCCAGAAACAGACCAAGCCTCGGGTAATTGTTCCCAGTAGTGAATTTGATTGGAAGCTCCCATTCTGAGAGAGTAATACCACAAGAAATAAAATCATCAAACGAAACCCGGGATGGGTTAGCCTTGGGTTTATGCTTGACTCAACATGGCAGAAATTTGCCATCCCTCCGAGTATTCTAAAACACTGTGGAGGATGCCAGCACTACATGCAAGCAAAGATTTCCATGATTATCCAGCCTTTTAACAGGGGAATCTTTCCTAGTCCTCAGCGTGCACAACTAGAGACAGATCTAAACAGGAAAGCCATTCCACTGCTCCAAGGTGAGTTAGCAACTAATAGCACATAAAGGGTATGCCAGTCTACGTGGGCCAAAGCACAGTGCTATCTGGTGGAATTCTCCCTTCCCGCTCAGTAGCCTGCTAAATGGAGGAGAATGAGGATTTAAAAATACCTCGGTGCATTTAAAAAAAAATACCTCGGTGCATTTAAAAATGTAAAGTACAACAGAACCTTATCTCTGTGGGGAGCAACTCTGAAGGAAGGTGAAAGTTGGCTGCGCAATGGATAAGTAGGAGGTTGGCCTTCTCCTTCCCTTCATGTGGCTGTAAGATATGTCAAAATTAACTATGTGTGTATTTTAATCCACAGGTGAAAGGAGGAAAGAGTGCACCTGGACCAGACTAAGTCCTTGGCTGTTCTCTAGGTACTACAGACTTAGAGAATGAGAAGCCGTTGTAGCCATGAAACACCCAGAACAGATATGTGACTTTAGGTTATCTGTTATTGGTGACCCCACAGTCATTATCCTGATTAGGGGCCAGATCCCTAGCCTGCAATTTTCCAAATACCATTTGGGCTTGTTTATCCTCCTCTATTGCAGAGTTTACTAATCTCAGTGTACTGGACACTTGGATTTGGTTAATTATTTGTTGTGAGTTAACGTTTCTTGTGCATTTTAGGGTGTTTGGCAGATCTCCTAGTCTCTCTTTGTCTGAGTGACCGACTCAGTACTCCTTCAGTTGTGACAACCAGAACTGCCTCTTGGATATAATCACATGTCCACTATAGGACAAAATCCACCTGACTTAGGAACCTATCAGGCAATGAAGTACTTAACAGAATGGGTGGAAAATCCAAAGACAGGATCACAGAGGCTGGGCAGCTGAGCAGTGACCATTAAGCCTCGCATTTACTTTAAACATTCAAGCACACTTGGGGTGGTTGCAGAGTAGAAACAAAACTGCCAGGTTAAGGAGTGAGGAGCACTTCTGCAAGGACTGGAGGCTATGAAGGGAAGAAGTGAATCTAGGTTGAGACACTGAACAGGGGAAAGCATGAGTCATGAGGAGGAGGTAGCAGAAACAAGCTTGCAATCCAAGACATAAGTTTGAGATCTAAGAAAGAATGAAATCTCATAAAGTACTGTGGCATGATTATTGGATTATTAAAATTTAAAATTCATGGGGGCTGGAGAGATGGCTCAGAGGTTGGGAGCATTGCCTGCTCTTCCAAAGGTCCTGAGTTCAATTCCCAGCAACCACATGGTGGTTTATAACCATCTGTAGTGGGGTCTGGTGCCTTCTTCTGGCCTGTGGGCATACACGTAGACAGAATGTTGTATACATAATAAATAAATATTAAAAAAAATTAAAATTCATATGATAAGACTACTTGTTTGCTTTCTACATAAAATCCCTTCAAAGTGCTGCTTAGGTACATGTATGTATGGTGGCAGACTTACATTTTTAAAAAGGCTTGAAAGTCATTTTGCAAAGGGAAAATGAGCTTTGGGTTAGGGGATAAGATACAATGTGGAACAGGATGCTGCAGGATTGAGGAAGGCCAAAGACATAGTGTTTTTTATATATGTCTGTTTTGTAAAAGTAGTGGAATTATTTCACCCCCCCACCTCCCCCTAAAAAAGAAAAACATGGATTTATTGACACAGGTAGACTGGAAAGGTTGTTTCTTCCTTGGGGACAGGGGGACAAAGGGAATGACTGTGTGAGTAGACAATAGGAAACCGAGGGGGGGGGGGACTCTTGTGTTAGGCTTATGTGTTAGAATAAGCAATAAGAATAAGCACATAACGGGAGTTTCTGAAGGGTGCTCTATTTCAGAGGATGTAGAAGGTGGGTGAGATGAAAAAATGGATTGTTAAGATATGTCTGACTGATCTGAGACAGGGCCTAGCTGAAAGGGTGCTCTGCTTCAAGGTAGCAGCAAGACACTCAAACAGGGCTTGGGGATAGAGGCTAGGAAGCACATTATAAGGACACCAGATACAAGTCTCAATAGTGTTATAACTTATCCTTATTTTTTCTAGTAAAAAAAATTCCAAGTATTTGGATATGGGTTTTATGTTTGGAAGGATTGGGGAAAAATTAAAAAAAAATCGTATTTGAAATCACATATTGTATACTTTATTTTTCAATATAAAGTCTAAAGTATGGAGGCGCATGTCTGAGAGCTCAGATTTGGGAAACTGAAGTGAGGCGATCGACACAATTCTGAGGATAGTCTCTGCTATATAGTGAGTTCAAGTCCATCCTGGGCTATACAGAAAGACCTCATCTCAACAAAATAAATTAAAAATACTAACAAAAAATGACAACCAAAATTAATTCTGAGTTCTGTCATTTGAGTACATTCTATAAACACCCCAGAGATGGTGAGACTTGAACTTTGGGCCTAGATCAAGGAAACGGTGATAAAGACAGATAAAAATGAAAAAGTCTTTAAAGACAATATTGCTGGGCCAAAGAGATGGCTTGGAGGGTAAAGACACTTGGTTATCAATCCTGAAAACCCTAGTTCCATCCCTGGAATCCATATGGTGGAAAGACGGAATCAATTCCTCTAAATTGTCCTCTAAACTCCAGATGTTCACATATTTTCATGCACACAAATCACAAAATAAATTAAATGCAAAGTATTTTGAAAATACATTGCTGAAAGCGAAGGAAAGGGAGGATATCTCATGGGGCCTACATAATGCCTTTTTCTAGAATAGTTCACTTTCCATCTGTCTAAGCTCTAATGGCATTCTCAGGACTTTCCTTTGGAAATAACAGTTTTCAAAGAGAAAGATTATAGAAATCTCTTTTGTTGACCATGAATTTTTAACAGTCATCTACACACTAAGAAGTCAAACCTACTTAGAGGTATCTCTAAAGAATGGAAAAGAAAACCTTAAAGCATATACCATTTAAAAACAACAGCACTTTTCTATTTTCATTTTGCATCATGTGGGATAAATATCAAAAGTTAGAATAGTCAAATGGTGGTAGAGCATGCCTTTAATCCCAACACTCACTCAAGATGCAGAGGCAGGCAGATCTCTATGAGTTCAAGACCACCACGAGCTATAAAGCTAGTTCCAGGACAGCTAAAGCTGTTACAAAGAGAAACCCTGTCTTAAAACAGCCCCCAAAGTTCAACAAGGTGTACACACAGAAACATTATTCACTACACAGAGGTATCCCTAAATGCCTCTAAATACAAACAAGTTTTCTTTTTTTGGGTTGTTTGGTAATTTGTTTTTGTTTTTATTATAATTATTTTATTACTTGAAAAAAATCCAAATTTTCATTTCCTCCCCTCCTCCCACTCCCTCTACACTCCGTCCCACCCCTCCCCTCCAATCCTAAGAGCGGGGAAGGCACCCTGTCCTGTGGAAAGTCAAAGGCCCTCCCTACTACATCTAGGCTGAGCAAGGTATCCATCCAAAGAAAATAGGATCCCAAAAAGCCAGTACCTTCCTTCTACCCCAGCCCCCATGCTCCTAATTTTGTCAGGCAATCTTGTCTGTTCCCAATTCCAAGGAGGATCTATATATGTTTTTTCTTTGGGTTCACCTCATTACTTAGCTTGTCTAGGATCATGAACTATAGGCTCAATGTCCTTTGTTTATGGCTAGTATCCACTTATGAGTGAGTACATGCCATAGTCACCCTGATATCAAACCCACACAAAGATTCAACCAAGAAAGAGAATTACAGACCAATCTCACTCATGAACATGGATGCAAAAATACTCAATAAAATACTGGCAAACCAAATCCAAGAAAACCTCAAAAAATCATCCATCATAATCAAGTAGGCGTCATCCCAGAGATGCAGGACTGGTTCAACATACGAAAATCTATCAATATAATCCATCATATAAATAAACTGAAAGAAAAAAATCATATGATCATTTCATTAGATGATGAAAAAGCATTTGACAAAATTCAACACCAATTCATGATAAAGGTCTTGGAGAAATTAGGGATACAAGGATCATATCTAAATATAATAAAAGCAATATACAGCAAGCCAACAGCTAGCATTTAATTAAATGGAGAGAAATTCAAAGTGATTCCACTAAAATCAGGAGCAAGACAAGGTTGTTCACTCTCTCCATATCTCTTCAACATAGTTCTTGAAGTTTTAAAAATAGCAATAAGACAACATATGAAGATCAAGGGGTTCAAATTGGAAAGGAAGAAGTCAAACTTTTGTTATTTGCAGATGATATGATAATGTACATAAGTGACCCCAAAGACTCTTCCAGAGAACTCCTACAGCTGATTAATACCTTCAGTGATGTGGCAGGATACAGGATCAACTAAAAAAAAATCAGTAGCCCTCCTATACACAAATGATAAAGAAGCTGAGAGGGAAATCAGAGAAACATCACCTTCCCAATAGCCATAAATAACATAAAGTATCTTGGGGTCACACTAACCAAGGAAGTGAAAGACTTATTTGACAAGAACTTTCAGTCTTTGAAAAAAGAAATTGAAGAAGATACCAGAAAATGGAAAGATCTCCCATGCTCTTGGATAGGAAGGATCAACATAGTAAAGATACAATCCTACCAAAAGCAATCTATAGATTCATTGCAATCCCCATCAAAATCTGAACACAATTCTTTATAGACCTTGAAAGAACAATAATCAACTCTATATGGAAAAACAGAAAACCCAGGACAGTCAAAACAATCCTATAGAACAAACCAGGTTTTTATATGGCCTTTTTATTTTGCTGTTTTTAAAAAGGAACTGATTTAACCATCATTGTTCTTTTCTTATTCTCCATACAACAATTTTCTTCACACTATTTGCATTGGCAAAATCAGGAGGGGCCTGGGAGAATACATGAGAGGGAAGGGACTACAGGGGGAGGATCAACAAAAAATATACATGAAAATTTATAATGACCCTTACTACTTTGTATGGTAAGTGTTTCTTCAAGAATTTTTTAAAATATATTCTCTCCTACATTATATTCCAACCACAATTTCCCCTTCCTCCCAGGTCTCCCTGCAACCAACTACATCTCTTCTTCCCCAGATCTACTTCTCCTCCATTTTCCTTCAGAAAAGAACAGGCTTCCCAGAGATATCCTACTGAGCAAAGAATAACAAGCTACAATAAAACTAGACACAACACCTCATATCAATGCTGGGCAAGGCAACCCAGAATTAAGGAAAGTGTCCCTAGAACAAATAAAAGAGTCAAAGTTACCCCCTATTCCCACTGCTAGGAGTCCCAAGCAACACTACCATAACATACAGAGGTCCTAGGTCAGACCCATACTGGCTCTGTAATTGTCACTTCAGTCTCTATGAGTCATTATGAGCTCTGCTTAGTTGATTCTGTGTGTCATATTGTATGGCAAGTTTTACTATAAATATTTGAAGTGGCTGGCAATGTAGCTCAGTTAGTAGAATGCAGGAGACCCCAGGTTTGAGCCTCGGTACTTCAGAAACTGAATGTTATATCTCACACATCCCCAAACACTAGGAAGTTCATGAGAGGAGGATCAAAAGTTCACAAGGGGAGTGCTGATCTCGGCACCAGAAGAACCTTCTCGGGGTGAGTGCCTCTCTGACCCGCGGCCGAAGCGGGCCAGGGAACTGTTTCCTGCAGGCCCTATACTCCTGCATACCGCCTCTCTCTTCATACCTAACCCAGCGGGTACACAGAACCCTCCCTCACTTCTCTCTCCCTGCCATCTCTGGGCAAATAACATCACCCAGCCCAGCCCGTTTGGGCGCTGGGGCAGTATCCAGAGGGCAGCCGGGCGGGCGCGAATTCCCTTGTCCTCAGTGGCCTGCCTGCACCGTGCAGGTAGCTAGGGGCGTTGTTTACAAGCGACCCAACCAGCAAGGAGTGCTGATCTCGGCACCAGAAGAACCTTCTCGGGGTGAGTGCCTCTCTGACCCGCGGCCGAAGCGGGCCAGGGAACTGTTTCCTGCAGGCCCTATACTCCTGCATACCGCCTCTCTCTTCATACCTAACCCAGCGGGTACCCAGAACCCTCCCTCACTTCTCTCTCCCTGCCATCTCTGGGCAAATAACATCACCCAGCTCAGCCCGTTTGGGCGCTGGGGCAGTATCCAGAGGGCAGCCGGGCGGGCGCGAATTCCTTTGTCCTCAGTGGCCTGCCTGCACCGTGCAGGTAGCTAGGGGCGTTGTTTACAAGCTACCCAACCAGCAAGGAGTGCTGATCTCGGCACCAGAAGAACCTTCTCGGGGTGAGTGCTTCTCTGACCCGCGGCCGAAGCGGGCCAGGGAACTGTTTCCTGCAGGCCCTATACTCCTGCATACCGCCTCTCTCTTCATACCTAACCCAGCGGGTACCCAGAACCCTCCCTCACTTCTCTCTCCCTGCCATCTCTGGGCAAATAACATCACCCAGCTCAGCCCGTTTGGGCGCTGGGGCAGTATCCAGAGGGCAGCCGGGCGGGCGCGAATTCCTCTGGCCTCAGTAGCCTGCCTGCACGTGCAGGTAGGCACCTAGTTTACAAGCTTCCCAACCAGCAAGGAGAGCTGATCTTGGCTCCAGGAGATCCATCACTGGGGCACCTAGAGAGCCATCACGGGAGAGTCCCAACACAGGGAAGTAACATCAGTGGGCAAGGAGACCTGATCCTGTAAAAGAAGATCCTTAGGGGAGCATTTGGAGGAAGAGATGGGCAGGCGCCAATGCAGGAATTCACCCAACAATCTGAAAAACAGCGTGAAACCACCTGAACCCATGGACCCCACATCAGGAGGACATGAACACCTTAATCAAGAAGAAGGAGAAAAAATGGAATCTTTGAAAGTGATTGACATCCTTAAACACCATGTAAAAAACGCCCTCATGGAAATGGATGAGAAGTATAACAGAAAGTTTGAAGAATTTAATAAATCAGTGAATGATACCCTCATAGAGATAGATGAGAAGTATAACAGAAAGTTTGAAGAATTGAATAAATCAGTGAATGATACCCTAGGAAACCAAGGAAAAACAATCAAACAGATAATGGAATCAGTTCAAGACCTGAAAACTGAAATGGAGACAAGGAAGAAAACACAAACAGAGGGCCGTCTGGACATTGAGAATCTAGGTAAACGAATAGAAACTACAGAAACGAGTATAACCAACAGAATACAAGAGATTGAAGAAAGAATCTCAGACGCTGAAGATACCATAGAGAAAATAAACGCACTGATCAATGAAAACAGCAAATCCAACAAGCTCTCATCACAAAACATTCAGGAAATCTGGGACACAATAAAAAGACCAAACCTAAGAATAATTGGAGTTGAAGAAGGAGAAGAAGTGCAGCTCAACGGTCCAGAAAATATATTTAATAAAATTATAGAAGAAAACTTTCCCAATCTAAAGAAAGACATACCTATGAAGATCCAAGAAGCTTACAGAACACCAAATAGGCTGGATCAAAAAAGAACATCCCCTCGCCATATAATAATCAAAACACAAAGCATACAGAATAAAGAAAGAATATTAAGAGCTGCAAAGGAAAAAGGCCAAGTTACTTATAAAGGCAAACCCATCAGACTTACACCTGACTTCTCTTTGGAAACCATGAAAGCCAGAAGGTCCTGGATAGATGTAC
Source organism: Microtus agrestis (assembly GCA_902806775.1). Taxonomy (NCBI): domain Eukaryota; kingdom Metazoa; phylum Chordata; class Mammalia; order Rodentia; family Cricetidae; genus Microtus; species Microtus agrestis. The sequence goes on from CADCXT010000669.1 coordinate 71,777, forward strand.
TGCAGAAACTAAGAGACCATGGATGCAAGCCCAGACTACTATACCCAGCCAAACTTTCGTTCACTATAAATGGAGAAAACAAAATTTTTCAAGATAAAAACAAATTTAAACAGTATGTAGCCACAAATCCAGCCTTACAGAAAGTAATAGAAGGAAAATCACAAACCAAGGAGTCCAACAAGGCTCACAATAACTCAGATATCTAGAGTCCCTTCACCAACACATCTCAAAGAAGGGAAACACACAAACTCTACTACTAGAAAAATGACCGGAATGAATAACCACTGGACATTAATATCACTTAATGTCAATGGACTCAACTCATCTATAAAAAGGCACAGGCTAAGAGATTGGATACGGAAACAGGATCCAACACTCTGCTGTCTACAAGAAACACACCTCAAACACAAAGACAGGCAACTACTCAGAGTAAAGGGCTGGGAAAAGGCTTATCAAGCAAATGGACCTAAGAAACAAGCAGGGGTGGCCATACTAATTTCTAACAAAGTTGATTTCAAACTTAAATCAATCAGAAGAGATGGAGAGGGACATTTTATACTCATAACAGGAACAATTCATCAGGAGGAAGTCTCAATCCTGAATATCTATGCCCCTAATGTAAAAGCACCCACGTACGTAAAAGAAACATTACTAAAACTCAAGGCTGCCATCAAACCGCACACACTAATAGTAGGAGACTTCAACACTCCTCTCTCACCAATGGACAGGTCAATCAGACTGAAACCTAACAGAGAAATAAGAGAATTAATGGAGGTAATGAATCAAATGGACTTAACAGACATCTATAGAACATTCCACCCAAAAAGAAAAGAATATACCTTCTTCTCTGCAGCTCATGGAACCTTCTCGAAAATTGACCACATACTCAGTAACAAAGCAAACTTCCACAGGTACAAAAAAATATGCATAACCTCCTGCGTCTTATCAGATCACCATGGATTAAAGTTAGAATTCAACAACAAAGCTACACCCAGAAAGCCTACAAACTCATGGAAACTGAACAGTCAACTACTGAACCACACATGGATCAAGGAAGAAATAAAGAAAGAGATTAAAGTCTTCCTTGAATTCAATGAAAATAAAGAAACAACCTACTCAAACTTATGGGACACTATGAAAGCAGTCCTGAGAGGAAAGTTCATAGCACTTAGTGCCCACTTAAAGAAAACAGAGAAAGCACACATTGGAGACTTAACAACCCACCTGAAAGCTCTAGAAAAAAAAGAAGCAGACTCTCCTAAGAGGAGTAGAAGACTGGAAATAATCAAACTGAGGGCAGAAATCAATAAAATAGAAACACAGAAAACTATCCAAAGAATCAATGAAACAAAAAGCTGGTTCCTGGAGAAAATCAACAAGATCGATAAACCCCTATCCAAACTAATCAAACGGCAGAGAGAGAATATACAAATTAATAAGATCAGAAATGAAAAGGGTGACATAACAACAGACACAGAGGAAATTCAGAGAATATTGAGATCGTACTACAAAAGCCTGTATGCCACAAAACTGGAAAATGTGGAAGAAATGGACACTTTTTTAGATAAATACCATATACCAAAGCTAAACCAAGACCAGGTGAAAGATCTAAATAGACCTGTTAGTCGTGAAGAATTAGAAACTGTTATCAAAAACCTCCCTACCAAAAAAAGCCCAGGTCCAGATGGTTTCAATGCGGAATTCTACCAAAACTTCCAAGAAGACCTAATACCTATACTCCTTAAGGTATTTCACAATATAGAAACAGAAGAGTCGTTGCCAAATTCCTTTTATGAAGCTACAGTTACTCTGATACCAAAACCACACAAAGACTCAACCAAGAAAGAGAATTACAGGCCAATCTCCCTCATGAACATCGACGCAAAAATCCTCAACAAAATACTGGCAAACCGAATCCAAGAACATATTAGAAAAATTATCCATTATGACCAAGTAGGCTTCATCCCAGGGATGCAGGGCTGGTTCAACATACGAAAATCTATCAATGTAATCCATCATATAAATAAACTGAAAGAAAAAAACCATATGATCATTTCATTAGATGCAGAAAAAGCATTTGACAAAATTCAACATCCCTTTATGATAAAAGTCTTGGAGAGATTAGGGATACAAGGGACATACCTAAATATAATAAAAGCTATTTACACCAAGCCGACAGCTAACATCAAATTAAATGGAGAGAAACTCAAAGCCATCCCACTGAAATCTGGAACAAGACAAGGCTGTCCACTCTCTCCATACCTCTTCAATATAGTGCTTGAAGTGTTAGCGATAGCAATAAGACAACACAAGGGGATCAAGGGGATTCGAATTGGCAAGGAAGAAGTTAAACTTTCGTTATTTGCAGATGATATGATAGTGTACATAAGCGACCCCAAAAACTCCACCAAAGAACTCCTACAGCTGATAAACACCTTTAGTAATGTGGCCGGATACAAGATCAACTCCAAAAAAATCAGTTGCCCTCCTTTACACAAAGGATATGGAAACAGAGAGGGAAATCAGAGAAGCATCACCTTTCACGATAGCCACAAACAGCATAAAATATCTTGGGGTAACGCTAACCAAGGAAGTGAAAGATTTATTTGACAAGAACTTTAAGGCATTGAAGAAAGAAATTGAAGAGGATACCAGAAAATGGAAGGACCTCCCCTGCTCTTGGATTGGGAGGATCAACATAGTAAAAATGGCAATTCTACCAAAAGCAATCTATAGATTCAATGCAATTCCCATCAAAATCCCATCAAAGTTCTTCACAGATCTTGAGAGGACAATAATCAACTTTATATGGAAAAACAAAAAACCCAGGATAGCCAAAACAATCTTATACAATAAAGGAACTTCTGGAGGCATTACCATCCCTGACTTCAAACTCTATTACAGAGCTACAGTAATGAAAACAGTCTGGTACTGGCATAAAAACAGAGAACTCGATCAATGGAATCGTACAGAAGACCCGGATCTTAACCCACAAACCTATAAACACCTCATTTTTGATAAAGGAGCTAAAAACATACATTGGAAGAAAGAAAGCATCTTCAACAAATGGTGCTGGCACAATTGGATTTCAACCTGTAGAAAAATGAAAATAGACCCATATCTATCACCATGCACAAGACTCAAGTCCAAATGGATCAAAGACCTCAATATCAATCTTTACACACTGAACCTGATAGAAGAGAAAGTGGGAAGTACCCTACAACAGTTGGGCACAGGAGATCGCTTCCTATGTTTAACCCCAGAAGCACAGGCATTAAGGGAAACACTGAACAAATGGGACCTCCTGAAACTGAGAAGCTTCTGTAAAGCAAAGGATACTGTCACTAAGACAAAAAGGCAACCTACTGATTGGGAGAAGATCTTCACCAACCCAGCAACAGACAAGGGCCTGATCTCCAAAATATATAAAGAACTCAAGAAACTAAACTTTAAAATGCTAAATAACCCAATTAAAAATTGGGGCACTGAGCTGAACAGAGAATTCTCAACAGAAGAATTCCAAATGGCCAAAAGACACTTAAGGTCATGCTCAACTTCCTTAGCGATCAGGGAAATGCAAATCAAAACAACATTGAGATATCATCTTACGCCTGTCAGAATGGCTAAAATCAAAAACACCAATGATAGTCTTTGCTGGAGAGGTTGTGGAGGAAGGGGTACCCTCATCCATTGTTGGTGGGAATGCAATCTTGTGCAACCACTTTGGAAATCAGTGTGGCGGTTTCTCAGGAAAGTCGGGATCAACCTACCTCTGGACCCAGCAATACCACTCTTGGGAATATACCCAAGAGATACCCTATCACATGACAAAAGCATTTGTTCAACTATGTTCATAGCAGCATTGTTTGTTATAGCCAGAACCTGGAAACAACCTAGATGTCCCTCAGTGGAAGAATGGATGAAGAAAGTGTGGAATATTTACATACTAGAGTACTACTCAGCAGTAAAAACAATGACTTCTCGAATTTTGCATGCAAATGGATGGAAATAGAAAACACTATCCTGAGTGAGGTATCCCAGACCCAAAAAGAGGAACATGGGATGTACTCACTCATAATTGGTTTCTAGTCACAAATTGTGGTCATTGAGTCTATATTCTGTGATACTAAAGAAGCTAAATAAGAAGGTGAACCCAATGAGGGCTGCTGAAAAGCCAAGGTCAATGGCACAGGGTTTTGATCCTACTTCATGTTCTGGCTTGGTGGGAGCCTAGCCAGTTCGGATGTTCACCTTCCTAGACCAGGATTGAGGGGGGAGGACTTTGTACTTCCCACAGGGCAGGGAACCCTGACTGCACTTCGGTCTGGATAAGGAGGGAGAGGAGGGGGGAGGCGGGGAGGAGTGGGAGGAGGGGGAGGGAAATGGGAGGCGGGGAGGAGGCAGAAATTTCTCTTTTTTCCAATATAAAAAAAACTAAAAAAAAAAAAAGGATAGCTTACAAACTTTTGGTTGGATGTCCAATGGTTAAAGCTCTAGTGATAATATTCTTATAGGAGACCTTGAGCTGCTAGGTAAAATTCTTACAAAAAACAGTTTCCAATAGAGAGCTTAAAACAGCTGCCTAACAGGTACTCAAGCAGGTAAAATATAAATCAACAGATAAAGTATACAATAATCAACAAATACAGTATATTAATTATAATTCAGATATGGCAAGTGTGTATATTAAATGTAAAACTTATTCTACAACAGTTTTATAAAACATGAGGCTTATGGCTAAATCTTATCAGTTTTGCTTGTTAAGATATTAAGTTCTTAATTTAAACCAGTAGCCTGTCTGATATAAAAGGACAGGATAGAATCTGGATAATGGTTTAACAAAATTTTGACTAGGATCAAGGTTTCTTATACTAAACAGTAGACTCATTGATAATTTTTAAGATTGATTCCTGGATATTTGCCTTTGCTAAATTCAAAGGCCAAAAACAATGGTCTTTTCCCAGATCATTGCTACAATTTATGCACCTGTATTTTGTTAAAGCTATAGCAAAAAAATCCCTTAAAGGATTTTATGCTAAATTTTACAATTGGCTCTTCCAATGGAGGAACTGCATATATGGCTAATTATAATAAAAATTATGGAGCATAACAAGGCTCCTTCAAAGCAACTCATACAAGTTGACAGCAGATCCTGATGCAAACGGATCTGGCTTGTTGACACCAAGCTGACCTTTGCTAAGACAAGGTGAAAAGCCCTTGCAATGCATCATGAAAAACCCGACCTATATATATTTGGGGTCGAGGATGTGTTTGTGCTTTTTTCACAGAAAGAAAATGAATTCTGAACGTGATGTCGAGGCTGCGGACACAGAAGAGTTCCAGACTTCCAGAGGTGATTGAGGAGAGATCTTTGGTCCGGTCTTCCCTACCCCCAAGGAAAGGAGTGCCTGCTGACAAAACCAGCTACACCACTCTGCATGGTGTCACCCAGCCCCCAGAATCCAGGGAGACCCGGCTGACATAAGGGCCAGGATGTGCTCCATGTACCTGAAACCAGCTCGCCTCACCCTGGCTACCCCACCTGTCCAGGAGCACAAATGCTAAACTGCTTCTGCAGCTTGAACTCTGGTCTGCTTTGGAGCTGAGTTGCAGACTAAACATCAGACTGCTTTAAACCTTGGGACACAGAACTCATTTTAATTAAAATATTAACCTCTCTTCACTTAAGAAGGGGGAAAATTGGGGGTTCCTGTGACTGTTGCCCAGAGGCTGGAACTGGCGATATATGATAACAACAATGTAGGTCATTGTACTCCCACTGAATTTGAGCTAATGATACTTGTAACTGCTTATAGATAATGGGTAAAGTCTGACACATGTTGTAAAGTGTTTGGTTTTAATGCATAGGTTTAAAATTTTGGATTTTGAGCCCTTTTACACTGCCCTAATTTTTTTGGCAGGCAGCACACGTAACTTTATGTGGAGTAGGCACTTAGGAATGTGGTCATTCCATAGGCCAGACTAAAAGGTGAATACTGGGTTGGGAAAAAGCCCTTTCTTCTTATCTGGAGATGGAGTTACTGGTGCCAAAACTATATCATTATATCTTTGTTTGAGGAGCTCTTCAGAGTCTTTTCATTAATGACAGACGCAGGGACCCAATGACGGAGTTAATGTGGATCCTCACC
>CADCXT010000670.1:0-38010 GCA_902806775.1 Microtus agrestis
CTGAGAAAACCATCCAGGATGGTTTGGTGAATTGTTTTCTAAAATCACTCTAAATAAGTAATGAACTGAATGTTTTTGACAATTGGCACAACATTAAGTATAGGCAGAGAAAATCAACCTCTAGAGGATTAAATTTTGTTTGTCATTAATGCTTAAATTTAAAACGTATGTTCTTGCTAGATGAGGAACTTTAATTGCTTTCACTGACTTTGGTGGTGGTGATGTTGTGTGTTTGTATGTGTGTGTGAGTGTGAGTGCGTGTGTGTGTACGTGTTGTATGTACAGTGCATATGCATGGTGTATATTTATGAGTGTGTTGGTACTTGCTAATGTATGTGGAGGTCAGAGCAAGACATTTGGTCATTTCCTCTATTGCAGTTTACCTTGGAACCAGTAGCTATCCTTTTTGAATAGGCTCGTCAGCAAGGTTTTAGGACCTGTTTTTTTCTGACTTCCAGCCACAGAATACATATTCATGTGTCCGGATTTTTCTGTGAATTCTAAGTTTCCAAGTACAAATCCTCCTGCTTGCAGAACAAGATTTCGACCCACCAAGTCATTTGCTCAGCCCCTCAGTGGGTATGTTTATTTCAAAAATCTATTCGTCTACTTTAAACATTATAGAAATCAGTCCATTTCGAAGAATAAAGCACAGAAAAATAAACATTTACGTCAGAAATATGCTTGCAGGAGTAAATAAATGAGTGGTTATTGGTAGTTTTCACGCAGCAATGATAAGTAACTCATACATTATAGACATAAAGTGGACTGTGCTTATCAATTTCTTACTAGCTTGGTATCTTTGAGGGGGTCACTCACAAAGCCCCACATGTAGTTGAGAAGTTTTTGATAGAAGAGGACTTTTAGGGATTGTAAGCCAGTTTTCTTCAGGGCTGAGACCCCTAGTAGGTGACTCACTCTCATCCTTCCTATTGCTCTGCACCTTTAACGCAGTTCCTCACGTTGTGGTGACCCTTACCCATAAAGTTATTCCATGGCTACTTCATAACTGTAATTGTACCACTGCTATGAATCATAATATACATATCTGAGGGCAGGATATTTAATATATGACCCCCAATGGAGTCATAACTCACAGGTTGAGAACTACAACTCCAGGAGTTGGTCCTACACTATGGTACATATTGGCAGGAGGAATTACATTCAGTGGTCTGAAATTAGAGGACATGAAGTTTATAGAGAAATACAGCGAGAAAGATTTCTAATTCTGGAAAAGTTGAAGCAGTGTTCAGGGGTGTGGATTTAATCAAAACATGTTTTATATGAGTACAAAAAACTGTAAAGAATAATATATATTTCAAAATTCAGTTTGTACATGTAGTGCAATAGACACTTACGTTCAGAATTTAATGATTTAAAAGTTATTGCAATATTCTGAATTCAAAATACAATCACAAATAGGCTGTGTAGCTATTAAAACTTCTAAGAGGTATATAACCTATAATATCATACATTTAAAGTGAGCTGGCGATTATGTTAACACGGACTTTTTTTCCTTTGTCTGAAACAGGGTTTCTCTGTGTAGCTCTGGCTGTTTTGGAACTCACTCTATAGACTAGTCTGTCCTGGAACTCAGAGATCTGCCTGCCTCTGCCTCTGCTGCCCAATTGTTAGGAGTAAAGGCAAGCACCACCAAGCCCAGGTTCAAGGAATTCTGAAAAACTGTACATATTAGAATTTTACAGAATTTTTCACCTGAATATTCTCTGATTATGTGTGTTGTAATATAAAATAAAGTCACATAGACACTCGTAAAGGCTAAACAGTAATTCAATTTTCATTTAATGAAGTTATAGTATTGCATCTGTTTCAGATGTATTTAATTGTGTCTACCTCCCCTCCTAATTTGTCCCCAGAATTATAAATGATACCTTTTATTTCTTATAAAGGTTTATTTATGCCAGGTCTAGTGATACATGTCTTTAGTTCTAGCACTCTGGATGTAGAGACAGACGATGAGGTTAAGGATTGCCTAGTAGCTAGTCCCAGGCTAGGCCGTTAGTATTCTTGCATCTGTACTGGCCTGTTCTCAGTGATTTGACAGGACTTGTCCTCAGCTACAGCCAAGCAGAGCATCTTCTTCTGTGCACATTCACTTTCTCTCTCTCTCTCTCTCTCTCTCTCTCTCTCTCTCTCTCTCTCTCTCTCTCTCTCTCTCTCTCTCTCTCTCTCCCTCCCTCTCCCTGCCTCTGCCTCTCTCTTCTCTTCTGCTACTCCTGTCCCCAGAATCTGGTCACTCAGACTTTCCCCCCTTTTCCCATTCCATTTTCCCTACTAAACAAACCCCTCCTACACGAAAAAAGGAATCAAGTTAGAGAAGAATTCAAGTTAAATCTTTACCTTCTCTAATTTATTTTAAATCTCATGCTATATGGAAGGATTCCTTTTCCGTAATTCCAAAGTTATTTCTCTTGAACACCCCAATACTCTACTACTTATAAGAGAATAGGCATCTTATAGTTTGAAAATTTTTTTCAAATTAATTACTCATATAAATTATTTCTAAATTAAAAACCTATATTCGAAAATTTTCAAATTACATTTCTAGTAAAATAAACCAATCCTTTTAAAGAAATCTTCAAATCTCATTTTTTTATTTTAAAGGATTAATTTCCAGTTATATATGAAAAGTAAAATTTTGTTCATCTTCCAAGTATTACATATTACTTTATTTATAAATGGATGAAGTTCTACAACATGCCCTGAAAATATATTAGGGACATTTTAAAGAAAAACAGGAGAGGGTATCACCCGGCAAGGTTCTTTATTATGCAACAACAAATATTTATTACAATTTGAAGTGCAGGTTTCCATTGGCAAAAAAAAAATCAGTAAATATTAACTGATTGCCTTTGTTCGGCCTTGGTACACAAATAAAGAAATAAGAGATGGCAGTTCACATTCTCTGCTCTCAAATCACTTATAAGAGAGTTGGAACCATACATGCAAGCAAAAGAACTGCACAGATATGTAGCAAAACTGTATAATTTGCGGAATGAACCTGCATAATCTCAATAAACAACAATTTGACTATTTTGTATATCTAACTCAAAAGTAATTCTTTTCAGCAATTTAGGTTTGGTACTGAACAGCATGTAGTGTGTCAACACCAATGCAAAACACTTGTCAGATGTTTAAGGAAAAGGAAACGTGGCTCAATACCAATCCTGGGCTAACCTATCCTGGCCAGTTTTGAGGAAGGCCGGGCTGCTTTATCACTCTCAGTATTCTCACCTAAGAACAAGTCCAATACACCTGGATAGTATCCCACTACCTCTGTTAATCTGAATGGCAAAGTTCTCCAATCAGACCTATCTTTTTTAATCCCCACCTCCTCTATTGGAACATTATACAGCATTGTCACAATCACATATTATTACCTTTAGAGGCACAGAATGAGAGGCTTTGGTAACGCACATATTCCACTTTTAAGTAAGAAACTTTGAAGTTCAGAAAATGAAATCTAATTAATGCGGAGCTTATAAAGAGGGGGCGTTTCTTTCACAGTGAGCTGGATGGGCTCATTTTCTTTCTTTGCATTTTTTCTTTTAACTTAAATTATAGGCAGATTTTTGAAAGTTTAAAACATGCTCAAATATAACATTTGTGAGGAAAAATAGCAACAGCAAAAATATCCAGTCTATACCTTAGAGCAGTGTGTTTTCTGCCCTCTCGGCTATACAGTCTACACTTATACTTAATATCCCTGCATCAAATGATGGCACTGAAACTCTGTGTAAGTTACTCCAACCACAAACATTCAAATATATCCACAAGTCTTGACAGTACTAAGGCAAGAAGTGAAAACAAGTACATTCTTTGATCAGTAAGAAGACAGAGCATGAAACTAGGATAAGGCTTGAAAGAAAAATACCGATTTTTGGATTAATTTTGAAAGTTCAAATTAGCAGAATACTTGAACACTTGAATACCTAAACCGTCCTCATCAACTGAGATTCTGATACACAAGATTCTATGACATAATAACGTTTTCAGAAAAGTGCGTTTTGCACCAACAACATACAAACTATATCCACCATGATCACAGTTCACGAGTGACATATTTCCAAAAGCACGCAATCTGGAACATGGAATGCAAGTTATAAATGGAACAATGCCATAAAACTATGGTTAGCGGTCCAGAAGAGATGTCTAAACTCTGTGTATTAGAAAATCTTGTTCATGTATCACACACACGTGATAAAAACCAAAAGCAGTGTCTTTAAACCAGCTAATAGTAAAATAACACAACACATACACGAGTCTAACATCATAACAGGGTTTTCTTCCACATACAGACTATATGGATCACTCACTCAAAGACGGCACAGCTAAGAATTAGTGGAAAGTATTTGTATGAACAGTTCAAAGAATGGTGGAGAGGTGCAGAAAATTTCTCGAAGCGACTTCTGTCAGCTGCATCTGTCTTCTCCTCTCTTTCTGCTACGAAATACACTGGTTAATCAGGGCCCGCTCTGCCTGAAAGAAAAAAAGAAAGAGAAACAGAGTTAAAACAGCATGTGGAAAATGAAAACGGCAGCGTTGGGTTCGATTGCCCGGAAAGATAAATGCATACTGTGAGTTCAGCAAACCTTAGCTCCAGAGGCCTGCATAGTTGCCATGGAGGCCTGAGGCCAGTGGGCCCCCACCCACGAAGAGCTTCATCTCTGGCCAGTTGTAGCAGTGAGTGTAGAGTGCGTTGGGGAAATCTACACTAGCAGAGTAATTCTCTAAGAAATCATTCTGGTTGATCCAGCCTCTGCCACAGGTGAGCTTGAGCTTCCTTCCAGAGGGCACAGGAAACATGTCTGGACTGGCTACAAATCTTTGCTCGAGGAACTTCTGGGCACGGATGTCACAGAAGAGCAGAGAACCGTGTCCTGTTCCCATGGTGACAATATGCTGGTGGACACTCAGGGAATGCACACCAGTTCCTCCCTCTCCGGAGAAGAGTGACCAGATGTTCTGATGTCCTTGGCGAAGATCCAGGAATGAAACGTGAGACTGGGATCCAACAGCATAGAGGGACAATTCGTCACAGTAGGTGAGACACATGTTCTCCCTGCAGTAGGGCAGCCTTAGGGACAGCAGCCTGAACAGGGAGCTTCGGGCTTTCCACAGTTGGAAGTAGCCATCCAGAGACAAAGCTCCCAGCTCCTGGTTTTTGTTGCTGTATGCAAGGGCTCGAACTTTGTGGTTACGAGGATTGATAGTGGGTTTAGGGATTGCCTCTTTATACGTAGGACGGATGTGAGCATATGCTGGAAGGCCCGCATCCTCCTGCATAGCAATGCTGCCATTGAACGTGTCGGGATCCACCTGCCAGACTGCCAAGGTGCCATCGCGGGAACCACTCACAGCCACAGTGTCACTCATCCACGCAATGGCGAAGATCCAGTCCCTGTGGCCTTGGCAATCTCCTAGGCACATGGGGTCCAGCGTGGGCAGCTGGTAGACGGCCAGGCTGTTGCTGTTTTCCCCTCCAGTGGCCATGAGGGTCTTGGAGGGATTCAGCTCCACAGCATGAATGCCACAGGAGGGCGAGCCACGGGAGAGGTCAAGCACCCTGTCACGCATCAGAGGGACGTGCATGATGTGGTCGGTCTTGATGTCGACCACAAAAAGCGTGTTGCACTTGGTGCCACACACCACCTGCCTGGCACTTAGCCACTGCGATGCGAACACCTTGTTGAGGGGGCCAAGTGCCAGCTGGCGCTCCCTCAGCAGCTCCGGCAGCCTGAGGGCCCTGTAGTTACACAGGTCGCCCTCGAAGCCCGCCAGCCTCGGGTGGCCCTCGTAGCCCAGTGCCCGGCCCTTCAGGTAGTGCACCAAGGAATGGCGAGCCGTGGGCCGCCTTGGCCTCTTGACCAGCAGCAGCGACCCCTCGGCTTGGCCTGCTTTGTCTTCCACCATTGCCGCTGAGGAGGGGCCTGGCGACAAAGAGCTTTCTGAGCCCTCCTCTGCCTTGGCGGCTTTCTGCTTACTGCTACCTGTTTGCTGAGGGGCCATGGTGGTTGGCGAACGGTTGGAGGGTCCTGCTTGCTGTGACATCTCCTGTGCTGCTGGAGAGGGCAGCGCCGCGGTGTTGGCCTGAAACAGCGAATCGCTGGGAGCCGGAGGCTAGGCAACTCAACTGCAGAGAGCCTGTGGAGTCCTGAGTGCGTGGGCGTCAATGGAGGCTAAAGCGGCTTGACCCAGCAGGCATTGCACTGTCTGGCGGAAAGAGCCGAGACTGAGCGGCTAGAGCCGAAGGTGCAGTTGGGCAGGAGCTAGAGTAGAGAAGCGGCTGCCAGCCAGCTCAGCTTGTGGACTTCTGGGCCTTGAGCAACAAGTCCCTGGAGGATAAGGACAGCAGGCCGGGAGGGGCAGGTTCTCAGGGTGGTGTTGGAAGAGCAGGCATGCGGTATGGGCTGACTATTGATGGCAGAAGTGATGGGAGGTGTGGAAGGGTGAGCTTTAGGCTTGGGAGATCGTGGCAATAGGGGGTAGCTCGTGCCCAGCCAGAAGGGGATGGTAGGTAGTAGTAAAGCCAAGAAGATGGGAAAGCGATTCAAAAGCTAGAAAGGATCTTGGAGGAACAGGGAGACATCACTCTAGGGCCAGTAGTCCAGCACCCTCCGGATCCAACAAGTCAAATCCAGCCACCTTCTCTTCGGCAGCCAAAATCATGTAAATCTCTACTGCAATATAATCTCAAACCCAATATGTCGTCAGTCATGGGATAGACAGAGCCGTGATCTTTCATGTCTATGGAAAAAAACAAAAGTGTGCTCATAAGCCTCTTTCCTAAGGTCTTATATTGAACTTGGCAGAAAATAAAAGTGTTTGAAACTAGCAGCCCCCGTTCCTTTTAACAGCCCTTCTGCTGTTGGTAACTTATTTTCCACGAATCACTTTCCCCCTCCTCAAATGTTCTCTACTTCTGCAACACAATCATCGGAGCAGACCATGTCAAATGACAGAACATTGTGCCTCACATCCTGCCTGCCTATGATGATCCCCAGGCCTTGAAGAGTGACCAGAGGCTTTAACGTCAAGTGGGTTGTGCAAATTGGCTAGGAAGAAGTGAAGCTGGGTATTTTGGAGATACCATCATCTCTTTTAGCTAGGACAACCAAGGAAGTGGGGTAGAAAACTGCCAGTGAGGAGCTGGGGATACAAGTTCCCATCATTAATTAGTTCAAGAGGTCCATGGCCTTAGAGAACACTGAATCTTTGAGTTAGGAATACGAAGGGTGGTCGTGATTTTAAGGACATGCGGAGACAGAGAATATTCCAGAGGAAAATAAGCATGTGAACACAATAGAAAGAACTGTAGTGGTCTAGCTCATAGAAGCTCAGGAGTCAGAAAGAAAAATTTCATATCGTTTATTTTATTTTATTTTATTTGTTTTTGCTTCAAGATCTCACATCTCATGACCGACATATATTTGGTAGTTTAGTCAAGTGTGACTTTAATTAATTAGGGATGCATTGCATAGATGCTCTTTGCATAAAACTGACTCAAAATATCTTATTTCCCCTCCACAAATGTAGTTTGTTGAGAATGGGAGCCATGAATTCACTTTTCTGATTAATCATGCAGTTTAAGAACTATTTTATCCAAATAGACTAGGGTCCCAGAAAGCCGGTACATGCAGTAGAAACTAGTCCCAGTGCCTTTATCAATGGCTGCTCAGTCAGCACCCATTGTCAGACCCATTCAGAGAGTCCGGTTTGATCGCATGCTCCTTCAGTCCTGGTCCAACTGGATTTTGTGTGCTCCCATTACAACAGGCACATTGAGGAAGTGTAAATTTTTGAGTGGAAAAATAAATAAAAGACCCTGAAAAATAAATAAATAAGGCATTTAAGTATTCACACAAAGAACTATATTATAGTGTTCACACTCTCAAATGACCCAAAACAGTTTGCTAATTTTATTTCTACTACTTTTTGCACTTTCGCTTCAAGGGTAAATTCCATGTACAACCATGTGTTGTTTTTTCCCACCATTTCAGTTAATCTGTCTCATATTTGTACTCCCTAACACGCTCCAGTCTCAGAGTTCTGACCCTTTTCTATGTTATCCTTTTTATGGCAAAGGAAAAGGTGAATAGGTTGGTCTGTTCAATGAGAAAGTATAGATAGTACCTCATGGAGGAAACATGGAGACTCAGTTTGTTCCATTGTTACATATGAGATGAACAAATATTTCAGAAATAAGTAAGCTATGTGAACTGGTTCCAGTTGTATATATGAGTAACTCCTGGATTTTAATGTTCATCAAGATGACAGGAGTAACTTCATAAGTTGGCACCCCACCTCACATGGCTCCCTAAATATTTTAATGCCGGTGACTTGGAACAATATTATTAAGTATATTAAATGTAATAAATTTATAAAATAACATTCTAAAATATGACATTAAGTTTATAGTATATAAAATGCACTTACCCTGAAAGTATACTGATTTATTTTAAATATTTTAGTGCCATTAAAATTGCATAATACTTGGTGATGTAGCCATTTAAGGATTTGCTTTTCTGTCCATTATCTGTATTTTAAAATGGTGTTTCAGTTTATGAGTTGAAAGGCTGTCACAACTCAAAGATATTTCACAAAGTTTCAAAGATTTAATTAGAAGCAGCCTATTTATGTTTGAGTTTCTTAAATCATGCATATTTTATCCCAGTCAAAAACTGCAGGTATAACTTCTCTTTTATTTTCATATTATAATGTAATTATACTCTTTCTCTCCCCCTTTTCTTTTCTTCAAACCTTCCCATATATCCCTTCTTCATTGCTTTCAAACTTACGGTATCTTTTATTCCATTCATTGTTGCTTGAGAAGTACGTGTCTCTGTGTGTGTGTGTATGTGTGTGCTGTGTGTGTGTGATTTTTCTGATTGCAGAAGTACAATTTTACAACTTTATCAGTCTGTATAATGTTTCTTATGTTTCAGGGGTTTCTGCTTGGTATTAGAAGCCAATTGACATGATATTCACTTGAGCAGAAAATTTCTCCCATTCTCTGCATTCCTTAGTTTCTCATAGCTCTTTTTCTTTCCATGAATTTTCTCCCATTCTGGGTCTTTTTTGTAGGGATTCATATTGATATGGCTTTACAGTTGTAGCTTCTGGCATTTTAAGTAAAACTACAATTAGTGAATTTTCTACTTGTTTGAACATTTTCATTATACTTAGCAATTTGCACTTCTCCAAAGAAATTGTTATATTTTGAGGTTCCTTACTTAGAGAGATTTTGTAATATGCTTGAAATAAAGGTTCCAATGATGTTTTGTTCCCGTGACAGTTTACATTATAATTGTTAGCATATATTCATCATTCAAAGGGATGGTTTTCATGTTGTTATATTATTTCTCAGATATTCTTTTTTCATTTTTTAAACATTTCTCTTTTACATTTATTTATGTATTTTATGTTTGCAAGTGTTCTATTGACTTTATTCCAGAAGAGATCAAATCTCATTATAGGAGGTTGGGAGCCACCATGTTGTTTCTGGGAATTAAACTCAGGGCATCTGGAAGAGCAGCCTGTGCTCTTAACTTTTGAGCTAACACTCCAGCACCATGTAATAACTTTTGACAATGGAAAAGCTGGCTATAGTGGCACACATTTGTGATGCCATCATTCAGGGAGTTAAAAACAGGCAGATATGTGAATTCAAGATCAGTCTAGTCTACATAACAAATTACAGAATAGCCAGGCCCACATAGTGAGAGCCCTTCTTTAATAAAACAAACAGACAAACAAAAGGTGAAGTGGCACATGGCTGTATCCTTGCACTAGACAGGCAGAGGCAGAAAGACCAGAAGTTCAAGGCCATGGGTCAGTAAGATGGCTCAGGGTTTGAAAGCAACTGTCTCGTGAGCCTGGCAATTGGAGTTCCATCACAGAATCCATGTAGGGTGAAAAAAAACTCTCCCAAAACTTGTGCACCAACAGCACACCAATGCCTGTGCTTGCTTATGTATGCAACGGCAATGATAAACCAAGCCTTTCCCAATAGTTCCTCAGCCAAACCAAGCAAACAGAATACAACTGTTTTTCTCTATTCAAGTGAATTTTGTATTTCCAGGTTCTGGTCCCCTCCAGTGGGGACAGTTTGGTAAACTAATGAACAAAATAAGCTTGGGCTGGACCCAGGGAAGAAGGCCAATCTGGCTTGAGTCGTCCTGCTTTATTATAGAAAGTACAGGCACCAGCCCTGCAGCAGGCCGATCCCGCCAGCAGAAGAGACGACTACAACAGGATTCTTCTCAGAACACACTTTATTGGAGCACTTACACTTGAGGTTTGAACGAGGCAAGAAGACCCCGTCCCCGTGGAAGCAGAAGAATATATACAG
Organism: Microtus agrestis; assembly: GCA_902806775.1. Classification (NCBI taxonomy): domain Eukaryota; kingdom Metazoa; phylum Chordata; class Mammalia; order Rodentia; family Cricetidae; genus Microtus; species Microtus agrestis. The sequence goes on from CADCXT010000670.1 coordinate 10,373, forward strand.
TGCCAGACAAAGCCCTGACGTGTCATCAACCCAATGGCTCAGGCCAGAATGGTGCGATCGTGCTAAATAATGATTGGCCAGATCGGATGGCCAGATCGGAAGACTCCCCCGTGCTGGGGGGAGCTCGCGCGCATGCGCACAAGTTGTCAAGTTTGACGTGGAGCTCGCGCGCATGCGCACAAGTTCTGTCAAGTTTGACGTGGAAAAGCAAACGGCGCCCAGGCTCCGTGCCCACGACATGACAGCGCCATGGTGCGCGCTACATCTCCCCCTTTTATATTTTAAAGCAGAAACCCGATCTAGTTGTGAGACCTCATGATGTCCCCAAAGATCAAGGGTTAGGGTGTGCTGTGCGCGTCATGCTGTGTATCCTCTCATGTGCAATGGCAGCAAGGCCTATGAGGTGCAAGGACTACCAGCACGTTTAAAAAACATTGAGAATTGGGTGTGCCTGTCCCAGTGCAATGTCTCTAACGACTTGGGGTGCGGAGGCCACATCCAGTTATAGGTCATGCTTGAGGCTAGACAGCCAGACCTGAGGGGAGATGCCATGTTCGAGGGCGGTAAGGGCCTGGACTATAATTGCTTTGTCCCGAGCTTTCCGTGCACGAAATCGGCGCAGAAGCCAAAGGCAGAGAAACAGGCCGAGGCAACATATGGCCCCGAATACGCCAACCCCCACCCACTCCTTAAAGAACGAAAAAGCGGATTGCAGCCAATCAGTAAATTGTCCAAGGGTCATGGGCTGTATACGAGTATCGTTCAAGGTAGCAATCTGCAACAGCTGGTCCTGGCTCAGGTTCTCTGCTTCCTTGGACCAGTTGCCAGCAAGGAATTCACCTAGGATCTTTGATTCATTTCCTGGTTACTGCCCACAGTTGCGTCATTTTCATCTTTATCATTGGCGTCCACAGGAGGAGAATCAGCACCACGAGGGTCGTCCTCATTGTCCTGTATCCGTTTCAGCTCTCTCGTCAGTCTTGCTAGGACCCAAACCGGTTGTTCCTGGCCCTGCGGAAAAATACAAACAGCTCCCCTGGATCTAGCAATCACTGGATCCGGTCCACACCATGTGTTATTTAGCACATCTTTCCATTTTACTTCAAGGTTTTCCATGGGTAGAGCCCCAGCATGTCGGCTGGCTGCTGATCGTCCCTGATCATCAAGGTTTAAAAAATTCAAAGTGAAAGTAGCTAGGGATATGGCATTCTTGGGTGAACAGCCCTGGGCTACTCCCCCTTTTTGTTTTTGTAACATTTCCTTTAACGAGCGATTAGCCCGTTCTACAATGCCTTGCCCTTGCGGATTGTATGGCAGGCCAGTGTGATGGCAGACACCCATCTGAGAGCAAAACTGTTGCAAGGTTTTGGAGGCATAGCAGGACCATTATCAGTTTTTAAGCGTTTGGGTTTACCCCAAGCGGCCCGTGCCTCCAGGCAATGAGTTATAACATTAACCACCTTTTCACCTGTAAAGGGTGAGGCATGGATTACACCAGAACAAGTATCGACTGATACATGCACGTATTGCATACGGCCAAAACTAGGCACATGGGTGACATCCATTTGCCAGAGGTCACCTGATAGCAGTCCTTTTGGACTGACTCCAACATGTGGGGGGTGGTGAAAAGGGACACAGGCCTGGCAAGATTTAACAATGTCCCTAGCCGCTTGCCTAGGAATTTTAAATTTAAGCGTTAGTGTTTTGGCAGGCACATGATATAACTCGTGAAATTGGCGTGCTGCTGAAAAAGGATCTGATGTTATCATTGGAAAAGCTCGGGTGGCTTCATCAGCGCGAGCATTGACTTCTGCCATACGACCTGGCAGCAATGTGTGTGCTCGTAAATGAGCCATGTGAAAAGGATGTGACCTCTTTCTAATGGTATCACGTATGGACAACAGAATGGAGACCACCGGGCTCCTGTCAGAGATCATTGCAGAAGATTCAAGTTGATTTATAGCATTGACCACATAATGGGAATCTGAGTAAATATTAAGGGGACCCGTAAAGGTGAGAAACACCTCTAGAACCATTTGACACTCCACTATTTGTGGCCTATTTGGCTCAAAATGTTTAATGACTCTCTCCCCTCCCTGGACAACATAGGCTCCCATACCAGAACTTGACCCATCAGTATAAACAGTGATTGCATTATCCAAGGGGCAAATCTTGGTCACCTTAGGAAAAATAACTGGATGATTCATGACAAAATGTAACAGTTTATCAGATGGATAATGATTATCAAACCTTCCAGAAAATGCACAGACAAGAACAGCCCAATCATCTAGTGTTGCATTCAAGACTTGTATTTGTTTAGGGGTGTATGGCTGGATCAATAACTGTGGTTGCATAGCAAAATGTGTTAAAGACATCTTTATACCCATCATAGCAATAGATGCCACAGCCGTGGGATAATACTCAATTGTTTTGTGAATGGAGGTATGAGAATGTATCCACAACAAAGGCCCATCTTGCCAAAGGACAGCTGTGGGTACTGACTTAGTAGGCAAAATACACAATACTAATTGTTTATTCTCATCATATCGTCTTAACTGTGCATTCTGAATGGCCTGTTCAACCCTCTTTAAGGCCTCTCTTGCATCCTGTGTCAGCATTCGAGGGGACGTCACTTTTGGGTCTCCCTCCAAAATTTTAAATAGGGGTCTCAACTCATCTGTAGTAAGCCAAAGATACGGCCGAAGCCAGTTGATATCACCTAGCAATCTTTGAAAATCATTAAGTGTTTTAAGATTGTCAAGTCTCAGACTTATTTTTTGCGGTCTTATAGCCTGTGGGGTTAGGATAGCTCCCAGGAATCATCCCACCTCTTCCTTCTGTACCTTTTTAGGAGCAATTTCCAGCCCATATCTCCTAAGTGCATCAACGGTGGTAGAAAACGCCAAATCAAGCACATCATTAGTAGGGGCAGCTATCAAGATATCATCCATATAATGGCATAATCTCAAATTTGGAAATTTTAGGCGCACTGGCTCCAAGGCCTTTAGAACAAACAGCTGGCACATGGTAGGGCTATTGACCATTCCATGGGGCAAAACCCTCCATTGATACCTTGCATCAGGTTGTTCATGACTAACGGATGGAATTGTAAATGCAAACCGAGGACAATCCTCCTTGTTCAAGGGTATCGAGAAAAAGCAATCCTTTATATAAATAATAATGATCAGCCAATCTCTAGGAAGGCTAGAAAGCAAAGGCAATCCCCTTTGCATTGATCCAAATAACTGCATTTGCTGATTGACTGCTCTAGGTCATGTAGGATCCTCCATTTCCCTGATCCAAATGCCATCTTGTCCCATATATTTGAGGGCCCTGGGGACGTGGGCCCCTCTTGCCGTTTTTTGAACCTGGTGGATTAGTAATGGGCCGACCATTGATGTCTTTCACCGACCGGCATTCATCTCCCCAATGCCTCCCCTTTTTGCATCTCGGACAGAGGCCTGGTTGACGTCCTCCACCTCTCTGCCTCCCTTCTCCATTCGGACATGTTTTTCTTATATGACCTGGCTGGCCACATTTAAAACAGGCTCCTGGCCTATTGCCAGACATCCGGGCAGCAGCCAAAACAGCAGCTGCCAGTCCAGAATTGGTCAATGGCCCTCCTATTTCCAAGCTTTCATCCATGCTTGGAGTCCTTTTCCTTTCCAGGGGGTGATTGCCCTCCTACATTCTTTGGTACATTGTTCATAGACGAGTTGCTCTACTAAGGGCATACACTGGTCCATGTCTCTAAATACTCTTCCTGCTGCCTCCATCATGCGAGCGACAAAGTCTGAAAATGGCTCTGCTGGTCCTTGTATTATCTTTGTTAAATTACCCGACATTTGGCCCCTGTTAGGCAGGGTTTTCCAGGCTCGTATGGCTATTTCATTAATTTGTTGGTAAACTTGAATAAGAAACACGGTCTGATTGTTTATCCACTGTCCTTGACCTAGTAACATGTCTGCCGTCCAGGCAGCATTGCCGTTATCTGCATTAATACGGGCTTGTGCATAAGCATAGTCGGTATAAATGGACCTGAAGTCTAAGTATTGGCCTAAAGTAACACACGCCTTAACAGTACTCATCCAATCGGCAGGTGTCATTGCCGATTGTCCTAGACGTTCTACAAGTCCGAGCGTGAAGCTCGCAAACACTCCATAAGTCTGTGTGGCCTCAGCCAAATCCTTTAACTGTTTATAATCCACCGGCTCGTGAAATCTCTGCCCTGTGTTGGGATCCTGAAAGACGGGGAAAGCAGCAGCCAATCGGCTCTATGTGCTAGGCTTAATGAAGGAAGCCAACGTGGCAGGAGGTGCTGATGGGCCACTCCTCGTACCACTAGCTCTAGGTGAATCATACGTCGGGGGCTTAGTATACTCCGGACTATACTGTTCCCGTTCATCGGGGGCTTAGTATACTCCGGACTATACTGTTCCCGTTCATACTGAACTGCAGCTTCCTCTAGATCTCCCTCTAGATCTTCCTCTAGATCTTCCTCCACATCTAATTGGTCCTCATCCACGGAGGACTCATCTATAGAAAAATTAGGAAATTCCTCGAAGAGTGGATACCGCGTATCCTCCAGCTCCCTGTCTTTCTCTGGAGCTTTCTCTTCCCTTTTCCGAGAGCTCTTGTCGCCCTCCCTTTTCCGAGAGCTCTTGTCGCCCTCCCTTTTCCGAGAGCTTTTGTCGCCCTCCTTAGGCCTATGTTTTTTGCATTCTCCTGTCTTTTCTTCCTTGGTATCTAGCTCCGACATGCAATCCTGGTAGGCTGAAAGCGCTCTTTGGCCTTCTTTTACTGCTTCGACGCATTTCCCGTCCCGCAAACAGGCTCGTACCAATTTCCATAATGGGTGACTTCCCGGCCGAAGCTTACCCTCCTCCTTAGCTGTCTCAAGGGCCCTACCTAGCTTGTTCCAGGAGGTGAGATTGATGTCCCCCGAGCCTCCAAACCATGGCGCTACCTGATCCACATCCTCCAAAAACTTCCTTACGGTACCCTCGGAGATTTTTAAATCTCGGTCCCTAAGCAGCCTCTGGATAGGACGCAAGAAAGGTGCCATGCCAGCTGGTCCAGACGCTACATTTCCCATGCTGTACGTTTATCTGCACACACCTTATGCATGAGTTGAAATGCCTACCTATCTACACCGGGCTTACTTTCAGTTTCATTTACTGCCGGTCCCAGCAAATACACTCTTGACCGGCTCTATGACAGCGTGGAAAAAAGGCAACGGGCAAGCACCAAGATGACCATACCCCGAATGACAGGGGCTCCCAAAGCAGATTCACTCCTCCACTCAGCACGTCAGAAGTAATACTCACGGAGAACTCACCGGCACCGCCGCTCCGTGCGTCTAAGTTCTGAATCCTCCTGCTTCCGCAGGGGTCTCTGCCTGATGCCATGATGGAAGTCCCGGGTTTCGGCACCACTTGCAGATTAGGTGCATTTTAACTGCAGTAGTCATTTTGCTCCCTCCCAAGGTTTATGATATTCACATTTCTACCAGCAATATCTCAAGAGTACTGATTTTCATAAATATCTGTCAGAAACAGATGTTACAATTTTAAAGATGTTACCCATCTTGTGGATATTTTACTTTAAACTCACTCTAATTTGTGCATTTTCTTTTTTTCATTTCATTTTATTTTTTTTCTCCATTAACAGCTTTAATTGGGTGTGGGGCAATAGAAGTATTCTTAGCACAATTATGGGTGTGGGGTTCCCTGCAGACTCCCCGGGGTGGTGGTTCCTGTAATGATTTTTAGGGGGAAACGGCTCCCAACAGTTCAACCTTTCTCTTATATAAAGGCAGGTAGTTATTACGTGGAGAGCACCAGTCAGAGTCAACCATGGTGTCAGATCTAAAGGAGAAGGGACTGAGATAAGGAGAGACCCTTCTCTCGAGTGGTGAAGCAATTTACCTCTCCTGGGAACAGAGGGGTGCCTGATGATTCTTAGGTCGAGTGGGACCAGGCCTTTTTTCTTTCCCCCTTACCCATCCGAGGGTTCCCAGGGCCCTGTCTTAGGTTGGGGGATTATCCTGCCATAAGTTGCACGTCCTTGGAGCTCCTCAAATAAAAGGCATCTAGCAGGATTAAAGTAAACAGAACAAAGGGCACCCTGTCTTAGGCCATGTGGAGACCGCCCTCATACCTGTACCATGCCATGTTGAGCCGGTTTCTATAACCTCTGTATGGTGTGCTATTCAGGCGAGGATCCACACTAACTCCCGTCATTGGGCCCCTGCATCTATCATTAATGAAAAGACTGTGAGGAGCTCCTCAAACAAAAGATATAATGATATAATTTTGGCACCGATAACTCCATCTCCAGACAAGAATAAAGGGCTTTTTCCCAACCCAGTATTCACCTTTTATTCTGGACTATGGTATGTCCTCTACTCCACATAAAGTTACTTGTGCTGCCTGCCAAAAATTAGGGCAGTGTAAAACGGATTAAAATCTAAAATTTTTAACATATGCATTAAACCCAAACACTTTACAGCATGTGTCAACCTTTTCCCAACATCTACAAGCAGTTACAAATATCATTAGATCAATTTCAGTAGGAGTACAATGACATACATTGTTGTTATCAAATACCACCAGTCCAGTCTCTGAGCAACAGTGACAGGAACCCCCAATTTTCCCCCTTCTTACGTGAAGAGAGGTTAATATTTTAATTAAAATTAGTTCTGTGTCCCAAAGTTTAAAGCAGTCTGATGTTTAGTCTGCAACTCAGCTCCAAAGCAGACCAGAGTTCAAGCTGCAGGAGCAGTTTAGCGTTTGTGCTCCAGGACAGGTGGGGGAACCTGGGTGAGGCGAGCTGGATTCAGCTACATGAAGCACATCATGGCACTTATGTCAGCTGGGTCTCCCTGGACTCTGGAGCCAGGATGACACCCTGCAGAGTGGTGTAGCTGGTTTTGTCAGTGGACACTCCTTTCCTTGGGGACAGGGAAGACCGGACCAAGGACCTCAACTCAATCATCTCTGGAAGTTTGGAACTCCTCTGTGTCTGCAGCCTTGACATCACGTCCAGAATTTATTTTCTTTTTTCTGTGAGAAAAGCACAAACACATCCTCGACAACAAATATATATACAGGTCGGGTTTTTTCATAATGCATTGCAAGGGCTTTTTCACCTTGTCTTAGCAAACGTCAGCTTGGTGTCATCAAGCCAGATCCGTTTACATCAGGATCTGCTGGCAACTTTTATGAGTTGCATTGAAGGAGCCTTGTTATGCTCCATAATTTTTATTATTATTAGCCATATATGCAGTTCCTCCATTGGAAGAGCCATTTGTAAAATTTAGCATAAAATCATTTAAGGGATTTTTTTGCTATAACATTAGCAAAATACAGGTGCATAAATAGTAGCAATGATCTGGGAAAAGACAATTGTTTTTGGCCTTTGAATTTAGCAAAGGCAATTGTCCAGGAATCAATCTTAAAATTATCAATGAATCTACTGTTTAGTATAAGAAACATTGATCATAGTCAATATTTTGTTAAACCATTATGCAGATTCTATCCTGTCCTTTTATATCAGACAGGCTACTGGTTTAAATTAAGAGTTTAATATCTTAACTAGCAAAACTGGGAAGATTTAGCCATAAGCAGCATGTTTTATAAAGCTGTTGTGGAATAAGTTTTACATGTAATATACACACTTGCCATAGCTGAATTATAATTAATATACTGTATTTGTTGATTATTGTATACTTTATCTGTTGATTTATACTTTACCTGCTTGAGTACCTCTTAGGCAGCTGTTTTAAGCTCTCTATTGGAAACTGTTTTTTGTAAGAATTTTACCTAGCAGCTCAAGGTCTCCCATAAGAATATTATCACTAGAGCTTTAACCATTGGATATCCAACCAAAAGTTTGTAAGTTATCCTATTTTTTTATATTGGAAAAAAAAGAAATTTCTGCCTCCTCCCCGCCTCCCATTTCCCTCCCACTCCTCTCACTCCTCCCTCCTCCCCCCTCCTCCCCCTCCATATCCAGACCGAAGAGCAGTCAGGGTTCCCTGCCCTGTGGAAAGATCAAAGTCCTCTGCCCTCAATCCTGGTCTAGGAAGGTGAATATCCAAATAGGCTAGGCTCCCACAAAGCCAGAACATGAAGTAGGATCAAAACCCGGTGCCATTGTCCTTGCCTTCTCAGCAGCCCTCATTGTCTGACAATTCCAGGACTCCAGTTTTATCCCATGGTTTTTCAGTCACAGTCCAGCTGGCCTTGGTGGGCTCCCAATGGATCAGCTCCACTGTCTCCGTGGGTGGGTGCACCCCTTGTGGTCCTGACTTCTTTGCTCATATTCTCCCTCCTTCTGCTCCTCATTGGAATATTGGGAGCTCAGTCCGGTGCTCCAGTGTGGGTCTCTGTCTCTATCTCCAACCATCGTCAGATGAAGGTTCTTTATTTATCTCTAGAAACCAATTATGAGTGAGTACACCCCATGTTCATCGTTTTGGGCCTGTGTTACCTCACTCAGGATAGTGTTTTCTATTTCCAGCCATTTGCATGCAAAATTCGCGAAGTCATTGTTTTTTACCGCTGAGTAGTATTCTAATGTGTATATATTCCACACTTTCTTCATCCATTCTTCCATTGAAGAGCATCTAGGTTGTTTCCAGGTTCTGGCTATTACAAATAATGCTGCTATGAACATAGTTGAATAAATGTCTTTGTCATATGATCGGGCCTCTCGTGGGTATATTCCCAAGAGTGGCATTGCTGGTTCCATGGGTAGGTTGATCCCGAATTTCCTGAGAAACCGCCACACTGTTTTCCAAAGTGGTTGTACAATTTTGTATTCCCACCAGCAATGGATGAGGTTACCTCTTTCTCCACAGCCTCTCCAGCAAAGGCTATCATTGGTGTTTTTGATTTTAGCCATTCTGACAGGTGTAAGATGATATCTCAATGTCGTTTTGATTTGCATTTCCCTGATCGCTAAGGAGACTGAGCATGACCTTAAGTGTCTTTTGGCCATTTGAACTTCTTCTGTTGATAATTCTCTGTTCAGATCCGTGCCCCATTTTTTAATTGGGTTAATTAGTATTTTAAAGTCTAGTTTCTTGAGTTCTTTATATATTTTGGAGATCAGACCTTTGTCTGTTGCGGGGTTGGTGAAGATCTTCTCCCAGTCAGTGGGTTGCCTTTTTGTCTTAGTGACAGTGTCCTTTGCTTTACAGAAGCTTCTCATTTTCAGTAGGTCCCATTTATTCAGTGTTGCCCTTAATGACTGTCCTGCTGGGGTTATACCTAGGAAGCGATCGCCTGTGCCCATCTGTTGTAGGGTACTTCCCACTTTCTCTTCCATCAGGTTGAGTGTGTTCAGATTGATATTGAGGTCTTTGATCCATTTGGACTTGAGTTTTGTGCATGGTGATAGATATGGGTCTATTTTCATTCTTCTACAGGTTGACATCCAGTTGTGCCAGCACCATTTGTTGAAGATGCTTTCTTTCTTCCATTGTATACTTTTAGCACCTTTATCGAAAATGAGGTGTTCATAGGTTTTTGGGTTAAATTCTTCTTATTTCGGGATCCCTGGAATCTGGTGATGTCATGTTGCCTTTCAGGTTGTTGGGGGAATTCTTGCATTGGCGCCTTCCCATCTCTTCCTTCAAATGAAGCCAGGAGAGGCCTGGTGTCTTGGTCCGGTCTTTGATGTGACAGAGTCTCTGGGTGTATCTCTTCAGTGTAGAAGCAGGAACCGACCTGTCCAGGTGGAACTCCTCAGCACCACAACTCGGATGCCACTCTGGGTGGGTAGCCTTATTGTAGGAGCAGAATACTGTTCCAGAGCAAATGACCTTGCAGAGAACGCAGGCCGTCCAGATGGAACTCGTGAGCACTTGAACAGGGCTGCCTCTGGCTAGCAGACACTCACCCGTCCAGATGGAACTTCTCAGCACCTAGACAGGGCCGCCTTATAGCCCAAAGATCCAGGGACAAGAGGGAGGACATGGGAGGCAGCGCGGGGTCCAGGAGACCCTTGGAGACCCTGGAGCACCAGCTGTAGGTGCCTGAACTCCCTTACAGGGAACCTTGAGATCTGCCTGAGTGGCAGGCACTCCCCAGTCTGGGTGGGTTGCGTTAGTGTAGGAGCTTAAAACCAGTCTTGAGCACTGGTCAGAACACACAGCCAAGCAGGGTTGGGGTGGGGTGCTGGGGAATTGGGTCGTGCCTAAGAAAGACAGCCCTGCAGAAGGAGCTGGGGGAGGGGGGTTTGTGCTCGCTTCTGTGACACACCGCCCCTGGTTAGCAGAAACTCATCCGTCCAGATGGAACTTCTCAGCACCTAAACAGGGCTGCCTGGTAGCCCAAAGATCCAGGGAGAAAAGTGAGGACGTGAGAGGCAGCACGGGGTCCAGGAGACTCTTGGTTGAGTCTTTGTGTGGTTTTGGTATCACAGTGACTGTAGCTTCATAAAAGGAATTTGGCAATGACTCTTCTGTTTCTATATTGTGAAATACATTAAGGAGTATAGGTATTAAGTCTTCTTGGAAGTTCTGGTAGAATTCCGCATTGAAACCATCTGGTCCTGGACTTTTTTTGGTAGGGAGGTTTTTGATAACAGCTTCTAATTCTTCGCGACTCACAGGTCTATTTAGATTGTTCACCTGGTCCTGATTTAGCTTTGGTATATGGAATTTATCTAAAAAAGTGTCCATTTCTTTGACATTTTCCAGTTTTGTGGCATACAGGCTTTTGTAGTAAGATCTAAGGATTCTCTGAATTTCCTCTATGTCTGTGGTTATGTCCCCCTTTTCATTTCTGATCTTATTAATTTGCATATTCTCTCTCTGCCATTTGATTAGATTGGATAGGGGTTTATCAATTTTGTTGATTTTCTCCAGGAACCAGCTTTTTGTTTCATTGATTCTTTGGATTGTTTTCTGTGTTTCTATTTTGTTGATTTCTGCCCTCAGTTTGACTATTTCCAGTCTTTTACTCCTCCTAGGTGAGTCTGCTTCTTTTTTTTTTCTATAGCTTTCAGGTGGGCTGTTAAGTCTCCAATGTGTGAATTCTCTGTTTTCTTTAAGTGGGCACTTAGGGCTATGAACTTTCCCCTTAGGACTGCTTTCAGAGTGTCCCATAAGATTGAGTAGGTTGTTTCTTTATTTTCATTGAATTCAAGGAAGACTTTAATTTCTTTCTTTATTTCTTCTTTGATCCAGGTGTGGGTCAATAGTTGACTGTTCAGTTTCCATGAGTTTGTAGGCTTTCTGGGGGTAGCATTGTTGTTGAGTTCTAACTTTAGACCATGGTGATACACAGGGGGTTACGAATATTTTTTTGTAACTGTGTAAGTTTGCTTTGTTACCGAGGATGTGGTCAATTTTTGAGAAGGTTCCATGAGCTGCAGAGAAGAAGGTATATTCTTTCCTATTTGGGTGCAATGATCTATAGATGTCTGTTAAGTCCATTTGATTCATTACCTTGACATTAAGGGATATTAATTGCCAGTGGTTGTTAACTCCAGTCACTTTTTTAGTCATAGAGTTTGTTTGCCTTCTTTGAGTTGCACTGGTGAAGGGACTATAGATGTTTGAGTTATTGTGGTCATTGTTGGGCTCCTTGGTTTGTGATTTTCCTTCTAATACTTTCTGTGAGGCTGGATTTGTGGATACTTATTGTTTAAATTTGTTTTTATCCTGGAAAATTTTGTTTTCTCCATTTATAGTGAACGAAAGCTTGGCTGGGTATAGTAGTATGGACTTGCATCCATTATCTCTTAGCTTCTGCAGTACATCTATCCAGGACCTTCTGGCTTTCATTGTTTCCATATAGTAGTCAGGTGTAAGTCTGATAGGTTTACCTTTATAAGTAACTTGACCTTTTTCTTTGCAGCTCTTAATATTCTTTCTTTATTCTGTATGTTTTTTGTTTTGATTATTATATGGCGAGGAGATGTTTTTTTTTTGGTCCAGTCTATTCGGTGTTCTGTATGCTTCTTGTACCTTCAAAGGAATATCTTTCTTTATTTTGGGAAAGTTTTCTTTTATAATTTTATTAAATATATTTTCTGGACCGTTGAGCTGTACTTCTTCTCCTTCTTCTATCCCAATTATTCTTAGGTTTGGTCTTTTTATTGTGTCCCATATTTCCTGAAAGTTTTGTGATGAGAATTTGTTGGTTTTGCTGTTTTCCTTGATCAATATGTTTATTTTCTCTATGGTATCTTCAGTGTCTGACAATCTTTCATCTATCTCTTGTAATCTGTTGGTAGTACTTGTCTCTGTAGCTCCTGTTCGTTTACCCAGATTTTCCATCTCCATCCTTCCCTCGGTTTGGGTTCTCTTCATTACTTCCATTTCATTCTTCAAGTCTTGAACCGCTTCCCTCACCTGTTTGATTGCTTTTTCTTGTTTCTCTTGGTTCTCTTGGGTATCTTTGAGCGATTTATTCATTTCCTCTACCTTTTTCTTTGTCATCTCTAATTGTTTATGGCAGTTTTTCACCTCGTGTTTAAGGTCTTCTATTATTTTCATAAAATTCACTTTTGAGTCGATTTCTTCTAATTTTTCTGGAGTAGTGTGTACAATTATTCTTATTTCAGGATCCCTGGATTCTGTTGATGTCATGTTGCCTTTCAGGTTGTTGGGGGAATTCTTGCATTGGTGCATTCCCATCTCTTCCTTCAAATGAAGCCAGGAGATGCCTGGTGTCTTGGTCCGGTCTTTGCTGTGACAGAGTCTCTGGGTGTATCTCTTCAGTGTAGAAGCAGGAACTGACCCGTCCAGGTGGAACTCCTCATCACCACAACTCAGAAGCCACTCTGGGTGGGTAGCCTTAGTGTAGGAGCAGAAAACTGTTCCAGAGCAAATGACCTTGCAGAGAACGCTGGCCGTCCAGATGGAACGCTTCAGCACTTAAACAGGGCCACCTCTGTCTAGCAGACACTCACCCGTCCAGATGGAACTTCTCAGCACCTAGACAGGGCCGCCTGGTAGCCCAAAGATCCAGGGACAAGAGGGAGGAGGTGGGAGGCAGCGCGGGGTCCAGGAAACCCCTGGAGACCCTGGAGCACCAGCTGTAGGTGCCCGAGCTTCCTTACAGGGAACCTTGAGACCTGCCTGAATGGCAGGCACTCCCCATTCTGGGTGGGTTGCCTTAGTGTAGGAACTTAAAACCGGTCTTGAGCACTGGTCAGAACACACAGCAAAGCAGGGTTGGGGTGGGGTGCTGGGGAATTGGGTCGTGCCTAAGAAAGACAGCCCTGCAGAAGGAGCTGGGGGAGGGGGGTTTGTGCTCACTTCTGGGACACACCGCCCCTGGTTAGCAGAAACTCATCCGTCCAGATGGAACTTCCCAGCACCTAAACAGGGCCGACAGGTAGCACAAAGATCCAGGGACAAGAGGGAGGACCTGGGAGGCAGCGTGGGGTCCAGGAGACCCCTGGAGAAACTGGAGCACCAGCTGTAGGTGCCCAAGCTTCCTTACAGGGAACTTTAGGACCTGCCTGAATGGCAGGCACTCCCCGTTCTGTGTGGGTTGCCTTAGTGGAGGAGCTTAAAACCGGTCTTGAGCACTGGTCAGAACACACAGCGAAGCTGCATTTTCCTTTTAAAACAGGTTTCGGTGCAAAGCTCAGCATAAGCTCAAATTCAGAAACTCTCTGGCCTAGACTCTATATTTCTAGGAATCATGTTTTAGTATCAATATATACAATTTTACATTTGGAACACATATATACTACAGTGTTAATCAGTGAATATTTTGATGCAAATGTATGTGAACACTTTGTATGCTAACTACTGATACTAATTAACTTATATACTAATTAACTGATATACGTTATATAAGAATTTATAAGAGTTCCTGGGCTGACATGTAACTCAGTTTGTGGAGCATTCTCTTGGCATTCAGGAGCTCTGAATTCCATCCCCATCATGATACAACTAGGAATGGTGATGCACATCTATATCACATGACTTGTAAAATTGAGGCAGGACGGTTAGAATTTAAAAGCCATCCTCAGCCACATAGTGAGTTTGAGGTTAGCCTGTGATACACGAGACCATTTCTCAACAAACAAAACAAAATTTGTGTCCATTGTGCTGTTTCAAGGAAACTCAATACAATTTATTGCTTACCAGGGACTCTATTAAGCTGCTTCATATTAATAGTAAAATTAATTTTACCAATATTCAACTAACAGATACACCATTAAACTAGATCTTTATGTCAGATTTGTTTATAGGTAGAGAAGAATCCATGAAACAAATGGGCTATCTTATTGCATTATAAGGCTATTTTGACACACTGCAATTCACTTAATATTGCTTTTTCGGGGGGATAATTTATATAAGATATTTGCAGTATTTATCTTTTATAAAAATAGTCCTTCCAAATTTGATGACCTATCATTTAGTGTCAATAATACATTGATACACTTAAAAATTCCAATATACAATTACAAAATAAGTGTGATTAATTTCAGCAATGGAAATTTACTGGCAATTGATAAATTTTTCATGGTAAACGAAGTCTCATTGTAGATAGCTTTCAAACAAAGGGTCGAATCTATTCTCTCCTCATATAATTTTGTCCTGAATGAAAAAGTTTATAGAGCACAAAAGTAAAAGTATATGCCTCAGAGAAAATGTTCAATGTTTTCTTTCAGTTACAGATCCTTATTGTAATGTTGTGTCTCTTTAAGAGACAAGCCATGCCGTTTCCCTTCCTTCTTGCATATTCTGACCCACCCTCTCTTCCTATCCCCTCTCTCAGAGAGGCTGACAACATTTTCCCCTTTTTGTTCTCTCTCTTTAACTCTCAAACTTTTCTCTCCCCCCTCTTTCTCTCTCTCTCTCCCCCTTTCTCCTAGGCACACAGGGTCCAGCGTGGGCAGCTAGTAGACGGCCAGGCTGTTGGGGTTCTCCCCATCAGTGGCCATGAGGGTCTTGGAGGGATTCAGCTCCACAGCATGAATGCCATAGGAGGGCGATCCACGGGAGAGGTCAAGCACCCTGTCACGCATCAGAGGGACATGCATGATGTGGTCGGTCTTGACGTCGACCACAAAAAGCGTGTTGCACTTGGTGCCACACACCACCTGCCTGGCATTTAGCCACTGCGATGCGAACACCTTGTTGAGGGGGCCAAGTGCCAGCTGATGCTCCTTCAGCAGCTCCGGCAGCCTGAGGGCCCTGTAACTTTGCAGGTCGCCCTCGAAGCCCGCCAGCCTCGGGTGGCCCTCGTAGCCCAGCGCCCAGCCCTTCAGGTAGTGCACCAAGGAATGGCGAGCCATGGGCCGCCGTGGCCTCTTGACCAGCAGCAGCAACCCCTCGGCTTGGCCTGCTTTGTCTGCTGCCATTGCTGCTGAGGAGGGGCCTGGCGACGAAGAGCTTTCTGCACTCTCCTCTGCCTTGGTGGCTTTTTGCTTACTGCTACCTGTTTAATGAGGGGTCATGGTGGTAGGCGAACGGTTGGAGGGTCCTGCGTGCTATGACTTCTCCTGTTCTGCTAGAGAGGGCAGCGCCCTGGTGTTGGCCTGGAACAGCGAAATGCTGGGAGCTGGAGGCTAGGCGACCAAGCTGTAGAGAGCCTGTCGAGTCTGAGTGCATGGGCTTCAAAGGAGGCCTAAGCTGAGTGACCCAGCAGGCATTGAGCTGTCTTAAGAAAGAGCCAAGACTGAGCGCCTACAGTTGAAGGTGCAGTTCCTCAGGAGCTAGAGTAGAGAAGCGGCTGCCAGCCAGCCCAGCTTGTGGACATCTGGGCCTTGAGCAACAAGTCCCTGGAGGATAAGGACAGAAGGCCGGGAGGGGCAGGATTTCAGGGTGGTGTTGGAAGGGCAGGCGGGTGGTATGGGCTGACTATCAATGGCAGAAGTGATGGGAGGTGTGGAAGGGTGAGCTTTAGGCTTGGGAGATTGTGGCAATAGGGGGTAGCTCGTGCCGAGCCAGAAGGGGATGGTAAAGCCAAGAAGATGGGAAAGCGATTCAAAGCTAGAAAGGAGCTTGGAGGAACAGGGAGACATCACTCTAGGGCCAGTAGTCCAGCACCTACCAATTATGAACAATGAGTTTTTCCTTCAGTGACATTGAATTTTCCTGGACTAGGATGGGTCCCATAACAACAACTCCACCTGATTGATATGACGTCATGATACTGATAGTGCTACTACAAGACCTGTTTTTAGTACTGGCTGCACAAGAAGGTTCCAACTTGGTTAGTTGATACTGTGCACATTTTTTACAATATTCTGGCCAGACCTCCACAAAATACTCAGTGCCTATTTGCAATCTTACCAGACATTAATATTGAAATTTAATCATCATTTTACTTTCACAGGTTCCCCCAGAAAGGACATGACCCCCAATTCATCTGGAAGTAATTGTAGTGGACGACATTCCCTCTTCCAGTAAAGTTTGTCCTTCAGTTTAGGGACATCATTTAGGGGTTGATTATGATTAGTATACAGTTGAGGGTTGGGGGAGGAATTCTATAAGCTCAGGGATCCTTTTGAAAAAAGAAAGAATAAAAAAGAGGGAAAATTGGGTGATGGGATAATAGATTGGTACTTATGAGTTATTGTTTTTATGCAATTATATTTGTATCGATTCTTATATATTGATACAAATTAAAATTATATTGACTATTGTATGCATGCATGCTTCTAACTCTGTTTAAACATTTTTATGTATTGATTATGTATATTTACCATATTGCAGTGTATAAGTCTACCTCTGATTAAGATACTTATACATTGTTCATGTATATATGTGTATATATATATATATATGTATATATTTACCATATTTCAATGTATACTTGTACATTGTTTACATTTGGAGGTCATTGTCCTCATTTATAGCACAGTTGTTTATTGTCCTATTCTTTAAGTTTGATAGGTATTGAGAATTATATATATGTATCAATAGGCTTCTATGTCATTTATAATTAGACTAATCAGTTTCGTTAGATACATGGGATTATATTCAATAAAGATAATCTTCAACCTCTTCAAAGAGCTGTAGAAGATGGCCTTTAATCTAACTCAGAGTTCCATGGTAGTGAGACACAATTGCTCCAGGGAACACCAGTCAGTTCTCAAGAGAATGTTGAGCACCAAAGACACTTTACCTGGAGCCTTTCTTTTTGGCAGAACTGGCCGTTGGGCAAATAAATGCCCATACCTCAACCACTGACAGAGATACAGATTATCTGTAAATGGATAAAACAGGACTGTCATATCCTGCCAAGACAGGTTAAGATAGTTTTGACAAGTTTTGACCTTTGATAATGGTATGTCAGTTTCATTAGGCCTTAGCCAAATTTGGTTGCTTCAATGCTTCAAACGTGACTTTGGGTGATTGCCCAGTTAGCCAGTTGTCTCTGTGATTTTTTGCATGTTTTGGAAGTTGTTTGATTGTACTTCCTAATTACCCAGGTAACATTATTTCCTTCTCAGATATTCGATGGGGTGGAAGACTATATAAATGTAGGAACTTTCCTCTCATGATATGGCCAAGTAATTTATTATACAAGACTTAAGCTAGTGAGAATAGGATATTTGTTTTTATTGTATATAATTTCATAGTAGATTTAGAACTCTCATACTTACACAAAAGGGGGAGCTGCTGCGGGAGCTCCTTCCATTCCTTCAGCCAATAGCTGTTGAGATACCAGCCCACAGGGGCTTGGTCTCTGCTCTTGAACAATCAGCTACAGCCCTCCTCTTGCTGTCTTGCTTCTAGCTCCACTTCCGGCTACTAGACTCCTTTCCTGATTGGGCAGAGCAGAGGGCTGTTGTCTGGGGTGATGATCAGTAAGTTTTTCCCCTTTAAATAAATAACCATTCTATAAATCATAATTCCAAACTGGTGTGGAATCTTTTGTGACTCACACCTTCAGAAACAAGACCAGGACCCAAGGAAAGGAGCAGAGGAGGCTGGCAGTGCTGGAGTTGACATCCAAGGAAGGGTCCCCCTCAAGGCAAGTGTGCTTGGCGGGTCTCCGCCCATTTCAAGTACTCAGCTGCCTTCTTCTTCACAGCATCCCAACAGGCAGGGGACAGGTTACTTCAAAGAGCAGAAGGTCCAGTCCCTTCAAAATCCCTGGCCAGAATATGCCTCCCCCTGCCCTGAGTATTTCCCATTTTATGGGGGTATTAAAAAGAGAAAGACAATTCTGTCCAAGGTCTCTGTGAGAAAAGAAGGCTCCTGGGGCTTCATTGTTTCCTTAAAATACTTTGTAGATGTGTGAGGTCAGTGTGGAGGTCTTTGGTCTACCTCAGGTGTATTATCCCCCTTCCATCCTGACTGTTCTCTGCTGCACACGCCAGGCTCACCAGTCCTGTTTTTGTCTCTGCCCCTGACCTTGCCATAGGAACACTTGGTCCATGAGCATGCTGCGGCATACCTCTGTGTGGGTTCTGGGCACTCTAATTCAGTCCCTCAGGCTGGCATGACAAGCACTTTACACACTGAGCCATCTTCCCTTCTGTCCCCGTCTTCCTTACTGCCATACTCACCCGAGACACCCTGGAAAAGGATGGGCACCCTATCAAGGTAGTCTTGAGTGCAGCGCCATCGGCACCAGCCTTCCCTTTTTGCAGTGCTTGAGTGATGAGCTCTGTCTCCTGGATCAGATAAGCAGGGGCAGGTTCTACATCTTCAGCCTCTATCTTCTGCTGTCCTCCTGGCTCCCAGGATTCCTGGTCCAGCCTTTTGGACTGTACCTCCATGGCTGCTAGCTCACTGGTGTGGGTGGGGCTGGTGCCTGTACTTTATATAATAATGCAGGAGGATTCAAGCCAGATTGGCCTTCTTTCCCTGGGTCCAGCCCAAGCTTATTTTGTTCATTAGTTTACCAAACTGTCCCCACTGGAGCAGACCAGAACCTGGAAATACAAAATTCACTTGAATAGAGAAAAACAGTTGTGTTCTGTTTGATGGTTAGGCTGAGGAACTTTTGGGAAAGGCTTGGTTTATCATTGCCATTGCATACACAAGCAAGCACAGGCATTGGTGTGCTGTTGGTTCACAAGTTTTGGGAGGGTTTTTTTCACCCTACATGGATTCTGTGATGGAACTCCAATTGCCAGGCTCACGAGACAGTTGCTTTCAAACCCTGAGCCATCTTACTGACCCATGGCCTTGAACTTCTGGTCATTCTGCCTCTGCCTGTCTAGTGCAAGGATACAGCCATGTGCCACTTCACCTTTTGTTTGTCTGTTTGTTTTATTAAAGATGGGCTCTCAGCCGGGCGATGGTGGCGCACGGCTTTAATCCCAGCACTCAGGAGGCAGAGGCAGGTGGATCTCTGTGAGTTCGAGACCAGCCTGGTCTACAGAGCTAGTTCCAGGACAGGCTCCAAAGCCACAGAGAAACCCTGTCTCGAAAAAAAAATAAATAAAGATGGGCTCTCATTATGAGGGCCTGGCTATTCTGTAATTTGCTATGTAGACTAGAATGATCTTGAATTCACATATCTGCCTGTCTTTAACTCCCTGAATGATGGCATCACAAATGTGTGCCACTATAGCCAGCTTTTCCATTGTCAAAAGTTATTACACGGTGCTGGAGTGTTAGCTCAAAGTTAAGAGCACAGGCTGCTCTTCCAGATGCCCTGAGTTTAATTCCCAGAAACAACATGGTTGATCCCAACCACCTATAATGGGATCTGATCTCTTCTGGAATAAAGTCAATAGAACACTTGCAAACATAAAATACATAAATAAATGTAAAAGAGAAATGTTTAAAAAATGAAAAAAAGAATATCTGAGAAATAACATAACAACATGAAACCCATCCCTTTGAATGATGAATATATGCTAACAATTATAATGTAAACTGTCACATGAACAAAACATCATTGGAATCTTTATTTCAAGCATATTACAAAATCTCTCTAAATAAGGAACCTCAAAATATAACAACTTCTTTGGAGAAGTGCAAATTGCCAAGTATAATGAAAATGTTCAAACAAGTAGAAAATTCACTAACTGTAGTTTTACTTAAAATGCCAGAAGCTACAACTGTAAAGCCATACCAATATGAATCCCTACAAATGAGACCCAGAATGGGAAAAAAATTCATGGAAAGAAAAAGAGCTATGAGAAACTAAGGAATGCAGAGAATGGGAGAAATATTCTGCTCAAGTGAATATCACGTCAATTGGCTTCTAATACCAAGCAGTCACCCCTGAAACATAAGAAACACTATACAGAACTATTTCCTGCAGGGCCTATACACCTGCATACCGCCTCTCTCTTCATACCTCACCCAGCGTGTACCCAAACCCTCCCTCACTTCTCTCTTCCTGCCATCTCTGGGCAAATAACATCACCCAGCTCAGCCTGTCTGGGTGCTGGGGCAGTATCCGGAGGGCAGCCAGGCGGGAGCGAATTCCTTTGTCCTCAGTAGCCTGCCTGCACCTCGCAGGTAGGCGCTTTGTTTACCCAACCAGCAAGGAGTGCTGATCTCGGCACCAGTAGAACCTTCTCGGGGTGAGTGAGTTTCTGACCCGCGGCCGCAGCCCGGGTCAAGGAACTATTTCCTGCAGGGCCTATACACCTGCATACCGCCTCTCTCTTCATACCTCACCCAGCGAGTACCCAGAAACCTCCATCACTTCTCTCTCCCTGCCATCTCTGGGCAAATAACATCACCCAGCTCAGCCTGTCTGGGTGCTGGGGCAGTATCCGGAGGGCAGCCTGGCGGGCGCGAATTCCTTTGTCCTCAGTACCCTGCCTGCACCTCGCTGGTAGGCGCTTTGTTTACAAGCTACCCAACCAGCAAGGAGTGCTGATCTTGGCACCAGGAGATCCATCACTGGGGCACCTAGAGAGCCATCACGAGAGAGTCCCATCACTGGGAAGTAACATCAGTGGGCAAGGAGACCTGATCCTGTAAAAGAAGATCCTTAGGGGAGCATTCGGAGGAAGAGATGGGCAGGTGCCAATGCAGGAATTCACCCAACAATCTGAAAAACAACATGGAACCACCAGAACCCAGGGATCTCACATCAGGAGGACATGAACACCTTAATCAAGAAGAAGTAGAAAAAATGGAATCTTTGAAAGTGATTGACATCCTTAAACAGCATGTAAAAAACGCCCTCATGGAAATGGATGAGAAATATAACAGAAAGTTTGAAGAATTTAATAAATCAGTGAATGATACCCTTATAGAAATGGATGAGAAGTATAACAGAAAGTTTGAAGAATTGAATAAATCAGTGAATGATACCCTAGGAAACCAAGGAAAAACAATCAAACAGATAATGGAAACAGTTCAAGACCTGAAAACTGAAATGGAGACAAGGAAGAAAACACAAACAGAGGGCCGACTGGACATAGAGAATCTAGGTAAACGAATAGAAACTACAGAAACAAGTATAACCAACAGAATACAAGAGATTGAAGAAAGAATCTCAGACGCTGAAGATACCATAGAGAAAATAAAGGCACTGATCAAAGAAAACAGCAAATCCAACAAGCTCTCATCACAAAACATTCAGGAAATCTGGGACAAAATAAAAAGACCAAACCTAAGAATAATTGGAGTTGAAGAAGGAGAAGAAGTGCAGCTCAACGGTCCAGAAAATATATTTAATAAAATTATAGAAGAAAACTTTCCCAAACTAAAGAAAGATATACCTATGAAGATCCAAGAAGCATACAGAACACCAAATAGGCTGGATCAAAAAAGATCATCCCCTCGCCATATAATAATCAAAACACAAAGCCTACAGAATAAAGAAAGAATATTAAGAGCTGCAAAGGAAAAAGGCCAAGTTACTTATAAAGGCAAACCCATCAGACTTACACCTGACTTCTCTTTGGAAACCATGAAAGCCAGAAGGTCCTGGATAGATGTACTGCAGAAACTAAGAGACCATTGATGGAAGCCCAGACTACTATACCCAGCCAAACTTTCATTCACTATAAATGGAGAAAACAAAATTTTTCAAGATAAAAACAAATTTAAACAGTATGTAGCCACAAATCCAGCCTTACAGAAAGTAATAGAAGGAAAACCACAAACCAAGGAGTCCACCAAGGCCCACAATAACTCAGATATCTAGAGTCGCTTCCCCAACACATCTCAAAGAAGGGAAACACACAAACTCTACTACTAGAAAAATGACCGGAATGAACAACCACTGGACATTAATATCACTTAATGTCAATGGACTCAACTCATCTATAAAAAGGCACAAGCTAAGAGATTGGATACGAAAACAGGATCCAACACTCTGCTGTCTACAAGAAACACACCTCAAACACAAAGACAGGCAACTACTCAGAGTAAAGGGCTGGGAAAAGGCTTATCAAGCGAATGGACCTAAGAAACAATCAGGGGTGGCCATACTAATTTCTAACAAAGTTGATTTCAAACTTAAATCAATCAGAAGAGATGGAGAGGGACATTTCATACTCATAACAGGAGCAATTCATCAGGAGGAAGTCTCAATCCTGAATATCTATGCCCCTAATGTAAAAGCACCCACGTACGTAAAAGAAACATTACTAAAACTCAAAGCTGCCATCAAACCGCACACACTAATAGTAGGAGACTTCAACACTCCTCTCTCACCAATGGACAGGTCAATCAGACTGAAACCTAACAGAGAAATAAGAGAATTAATGGAGGTAATGAATCAAAAGGACTTAACAGACATCTATAGAACATTCCACCCAAAAAGAAAAGAATATGCCTTCTTCTCTGCAGCTCCTGGAACCTTCTCGAAAATTGACCACATCCTCGGTAACAAAGCAAACTTCCACAGGTACAAAAAAATATGCATAACCTCCTGCGTCTTATCAGATCACCATGGATTAAAGTTAGAATTCAACAACAAAGCTCCACCCAGAAAGCCTACAAACTCATGGAAACTGAACAGTCAACTACTGAACCACACATGGATCAAGGAAGAAATAAAGAAAGAAATTAAAGTCTTCCTTGAATTCAATGAAAATAAAGAAACAACCTACTCAAACTTATGGGACACTATGAAAGCAGTCCTGAGAGGAAAGTTCATAGCACTAAGTGCCCACTTAAAGAAAACAGAGAAAGCACACATTGGAGACTTAACAGCCCACCTGAAAGCTCTAGAAAAAAAAGAAGCAGACTCTCCTAAGAGGAGTAGAAGACTGGAAATAATCAAACTGAGGGCAGAAATCAATAAAATAGAAACACAGAAAACTATCCAAAGAATCAATGAAAGAAAAAGCTGGTTCCTGGAGAAAATCAACAAGATTGATAAACCCCTATCCAAACTAATCAAACGGCAGAGAGAGAATATGCAAATTAATAAGATCAGAAATGAAAAGGGTGACATAGCAACAGACACAGAGGAAATTCAGAGAATAATTAGATCTTAATACAAAAGCCTGTATGCCACAAAACTGGAAAATGTGGAAGAAATGGACACTTTTTTAGATAAATACCATAAACCAAAGCTAAACCAAGACCAGGTGAACGATCTAAATAGACCTGTTAGTCGCGAAGAATTAGAAACTGTTATCAAAAAACCTCCCTACCAAAAAAAGCCCAGGTCCAGATGGTTTCAATGTGGAATTCTACCAGAACTTCCAAGAAGACCTAATACCTATACTCCTTAATGTATTTCACAATATAGAAACAGAAGAGTCGTTGCCAAATTCCTTTTATGAAGCTACAGTTACTCTGATACCAAAACCACACAAAGACTCAACCAAGAAAGAGAATTACAGGCCAATCTCGCTCATGAACATCGACGCAAAAATCCTCAACAAAATACTGGCAAACCGTATCCAAAAACACATTAGAAAAATTATCCATTATGACCAAGTAGGTTTCATTCCAGAGATGCAGAGCTGGTTCAATATATGAAAATCTATCAATGTAATCCATCATATAAAAAAGCTGAAAGAAAAAAAACCATATGATCATTTCATTAGATGCTGAAAAAGCATTTGACAAAATTCAACATCCCTTTATGATAAAAGTCTTGGAGAGATTAGGGATACAAGGGACGTACCTAAATATAATAAAATCTATTTACACCAAGCCGACAGCTAACATCAAATTAAATGGAGAGAAACTCAAAGCCATCCCACTGAAATCTGGAACAAGACAAGGCTGTCCACTCTCTCCATACCTCTTCAATATAGTGTGTTGAAGTGTTAGCGATAGCAATAAGAGAACACAGGGGGATCAAGGGGATTCGAATTGGCAAGGAAGAAGTTAAACTTTCGTTATTTGCAGATGATAAGATAGTGTACATAAGCGACCCCAAAAACTCCACCAAGAACTCCTACAGCTGATAAACACGTTTATTAATGTGGCCGGATACAAGATCAACTCCAAAAAATCAGTTGCCCTCCTTTACACAAAGGATATGGAAACAGAGAGGGAAATCAGAGACGCATCACCTTTCACGATAGCCACAAACAGCATAAAATATCTTGGGGTAACTCTAACCAAGGAAGTGAAAGATTTATTTGACAAGAACTTTAAGGCATTGAAGAAAGAAATTGAAGAGGATACCAGAAAATGGAAGGACCTCCCATGCTCTTGGATTGGGAGGATCAACATAGTAAAAATGGCAATTCTACCAAAAGCAATTTATAGATTCAATGCAATTCCCATCAAAATACCATCAAAATTCTTCACAGATCTTGAGAGGACAATAATCAACTTTATATGGAAAAACAAAAAACCCAGGATAGCCAAAACAATCTTATACAATAAAGGAACTTCTGGAGGCATTACCATCCCTGACTTCAAACTCTATTACAGAGCTACAGTAATGAAAACAGTGTGGTACTGGCATAAAAACAGAGAACTCGATCAATGGAATCGTACAGAAGACCTGGATTTCAACCCACAAACCTATAAACACCTCATTTTTGATAAAAGAGCTAAAAACATACATTGGAAGAAAGAAAGCATCCTCAACAAATGGTGCTGGCACAATAGGATTTCAACCTGTAGAAGAATGAAAATAAACCCATATCTATCGCCATGCACAAAACTCAAGTCCAAATGGATCAAAGACCTCAATATCAATCTTAACACACTGAACCTGATAGAAGAGAAAGTGGGAAGTACCCTACAACAGTTGGGTACAGGAGATCGCTTCCTATGTTTAACCCCAGAAGCACAGACATTAAGGGAAACATTGAATAAATGGGACCTCCTGAAACTGAGAAGCTTCTGTAAAGCAAAGGACACTGTCACTAAGACAAAAAGGCAACCTACTGAATGGGAGAAGATCTTCAGCAACCCAGCAACAGACAAAGGCCTGATCTCCAAAATATATGAAGAACTCAAGAAACTAAACATTAAAACGCTAAATAACCCAATTAAAAATTGGGGCACTGAACTGTACAGAGAATTCTCAACAGAAGAATTCCAAATGGCCAAAAGACACTTAAGGTCATGCTCAACCTCCTTAGCGATCAGGGAAATGCAAATCAAAACAACATTGAGATATCAACTTATGCCTTTCAGAATGGCTAAAATCAAAAACACCAATGATAGTCTTTGCTGGAGAGGTTGTGGAGGAAGGGGTACCCTCATCCATTGTTGGTGGGAATGCAAACTTGTGCAACCACTTTGGAAATCAATGTGGCGATTTCTCAGGAAAGTCGGGATCAACCTACCTCTGGACCCAGCAATACCACTCTTGGGAATATACCTAAGAGATACCCTATCACATGACAAAAGCATTTGTTCAACTATGTTCATAGCAGCATTGTTTGTTATAGCCAGAACCTGGAAACAACCTAGATGTCCTTCAGTGGAAGAATGGATGAAGAAAGTGTGGAATATTTACATATTAGAGTACTACTCAGCAGTAAAAAACAATGACTTCTCGAATTTTGCATGGAAATGGATGGAAATAGAAAACACTATCCTGAGTGAGGTATCCCAGACCCAAAAAGAGGAACATGGGATGTACTCACTCATAATTGGTTTCTAGTCACAAATAATGGTCATTGAGTCTATATTCTGTGATCCTAAAGAAGCTAAATAAGAAGGTGAACCCAATGAGGGCTGCTGAGAAGCCAAGGACAATGGCACAGGGTTTTGATCCTACTTCATGTTCTGGCTTGGTGGGAGCCTAGCCAGTTCGGATGTTCACCTTCCTAGGCCAGGATTGAGCGGGGAGGACTTTGTACGTTCAACAGGGCAGGAAACCCTGACTGCACTTCGGTCTGGATAAGGAGGGGGAGGAGGGGAGAGGCGGGGAGGAGTGGGAGAAGAGGGAGGGAAATGGGAGGCGGGGAGGAGGCAGAAATTTCTTTTTTTTTCAATATAAAAAAACTAAAAAAAAAGGATAGCTTACAAACTTTTGGTTGGATGTCCAATGGTTAAAGCTCTAGTGATAATATTCTTATGGGAGACCTTGAGCTGCTAGGTAAAATTCTTACAAAAAACAGTTTCCAATAGAGAGCTTAAAACAGCTGCCTAACAGGTACTCAAGCAGGTAAAGTATAAATCAACAGATAAAGTATACAATAATCAACAAATACAGTATATTAATTATAATTCAGCTATGGCAAGTGTGTATATTAAATGTAAAACTTATTCTACAACAGTTTTATAAAAAATGAGGCTTATGGCTAAATCTTATCAGTTTTGCTAGTTAAGATATTAAGCTCTTAATTTAAACCAGTAGCCTGTCTGATATAAAAGGACAGGATAGAATCTGGAAAATGGTCTAACAAAATTTTGACTATGATCAAGGTTTCTTATACTAAACAGTAGATTCATTGATAAATTTAAGATTGATTCCTGGATATTTGCCTTTGCTAAATTCAAAGTCCAAAAACAATGGTCTTTTCCCAGATCATTGCTACAATTTATGCACCTGTATTTTGCTAAAGTTATAGCAAAAAAATCCCTTACAGGATTTTATGCTAAATTTTACAAATGGCTCTTCCAATGGAGGAACTGCATATATGGCTAATAATAAAAATTATGGAGCATAACAAGGCTCCTTCAAAGCAACCCATAAAAGTTGCCAGCAGATCCTGATGCAAACGGATCTGCCTTGTTGACACCAAGCTGACGTTTGCTAAGACAAGGTGAAAAAGCCCTCGCAATGCATCATGAAAAAACCCGACCTATATATATTTGGGGTCGAGGATGTGTTTGTGCTTTTTTCACAGAAAGAAAATAAAATCTGGACGTGATGTCGAGGCTGCGGACACAAAGGAATTCGAGACTTCCAGAGGTGATTGAGGAGAGGTCCTTGGTCCGGTCTTCCCTACCCCCAAGGAAAGGAGTGCCTGCTGAAAAAACCAGCTACACCACTCTGCAGGCTGTCATCCAGGCCCCAGAGTCCAGGGAGACACGGCTGACATAAGGGCCAGGATGTGCTTCATGTACCTGAATCCACCTCGCCTCACCCTGGTTCCCCCACCTGTCCTGGAGCACAAATGATAAACTGCTTCTGCAGCTTGAACTCTGGTCTGCTTTGGAGCTGAGTTGCAGACTAAACATCAGACTGCTTTAAACTTTGGGACACAGAACTCATTTTAATTAAAATATTAACCTCTCTTCACTTAAGAAGGGGGATAATTGGGGGTTCCTGTTACTGTTGCCCAGAGGCTGGAACTGGTGGTATTTGATAACAACAATGTATGTCATTGTACTCCTACTGAAATTGAGCTAA
>CADCXT010000671.1:0-55339 GCA_902806775.1 Microtus agrestis
GTCCTTTGTTTACAAGCTTCCCAACCAGCAAGGAGAGCTGATCTTGGCTCCAGGAGATCCATCACTGGGGCACCTAGAGAGCCATCACGGGAGAGTCCCAACACAGGGAAGTAACATCAGTGGGCAAGGAGACCTGATCCTGTAAAAGAAGATCCTTAGGGGAGCATTTGGAGGAAGAGATGGGCAGGCACCAATGCAGGAATTCACCCAACAATCTGAAAAACAGCGTGAAACCATCTGAACCCAGGGACCCCACATCAGGAGGACATGAACACCTTAATCAAGAAGAAGGAGAAAAAATGGAATCTTTGAAAGTGATTGACATCCTTAAACAGCATGTAAAAAACGCCCTCATGGAAATGGATGAGAAGTATAACAGAAAGTTTGAAGAATTTAATAAATCAGTGAATGATACCCTCATAGAGATAGATGAGAAGTATAACAGAAAGTTTGAAGAATTGAATAAATCAGTGAATGATACCCTAGGAAACCAAGGAAAATCAATCAAACAGATAATGGAAACAGTTCAAGACCTGAAAAATGAAATGGAGACAAGGAAGAAAACACAAACAGAGGGCCGTCTGGACATAGAGAATCTAGGTAAACGAATAGAAACTACAGAAACGATTATAACCAACAGAATACAAGAGATTGAAGAAAGAATCTCAGACGCTGAAGATACCATAGAGAAAATAAACGCACTGATCAATGAAAACAGCAAATCCAACAAGCTCTCATCACAAAACATTCAGGAAATCTGGGACACAATAAAAAGACCAAACCTAAGAATAATTGGAGTTGAAGAAGGAGAAGAAGTGCAGCTCAACGGTCCAGAAAATATATTTAATAAAATTATAGAAGAAAACTTTCCCAACCTAAAGAAAGATATACCTATGAAGATCCAAGAAGCTTACAGAACACCAAATAGGCTGGATCAAAAAAGAACATCCCCTCGACATATAATAATCAAAACACAAAGCATACAGAATAAAGAAAGAATATTAAGAGCTGCAAAGGAAAAAGGCCAAGTTACTTATAAAGGCAAACCCATCAGACTTACACCTGACTTCTCTTTGGAAACCATGAAAGCCAGAAGGTCCTGGATAGATGTACTGCAGAAACTAAGAGACCATGGATGCAAGCCCAGACTACTATACCCAGCCAAACTTTCGTTCACTATAAATGGAGAAAACAAAATTTTTCAAGATAAAAACAAATTTAAACAGTATGTAGCCACAAATCCAGCCTTACAGAAAGTAATAGAAGGAAAATCACAAACCAAGGAGTCCAACAAGGCCCACAATAACTCAGATATCTAGAGTCCCTTCACCAACACATCTCAAAGAAGGGAAACACACAAACTCTACTACTAGAAAAATGACCAGAATGAACAACCACTGGACATTAATATCACTTAATGTCAATGGACTCAACTCATCTATAAAAAAGGCACAGGCTAAGAGATTGGATATGGAAACTGGATCCAACACTCTGCTGTCTACAAGAAACACACCTCAAACACAAAGACAGGCAACTACTCAGAATAAAGGGCTGGGATAAGGCTTATCAAGCAAATGGACCTAAGAAACAAGCAGGAGTGGCCATACTAATTTCTAACAAAATTGATTTCAAACTTAAATCAATCAGAAGAGATGGAGAGGGACATTTTATACTCATAACAGGAACAATTCATCAGGAGGAAGTCTCAATCCTGAATATCTATGCCCCTAATGTAAAAGCACCCACGTACGTAAAAGAAACATTACTAAAACTCAAGGCTGCCATCAAACCGCACACACTAATAGTAGGAGACTTCAACACTCCTCTCTCACCAATGGACAGGTCAATCAGACTGAAACCTAACAGAGAAATAAGAGAATTAATGGAGGTAATGAATCAAATGGACTTAACAGACATCTATAGAACATTCCACCCAAAAAGAAAAGAATATACCTTCTTCTCTGCAGCTCATGGAACCTTCTCGAAAATTGACCACATACTCGGTAACAAAGCAAACTTCCACAGGTACAAAAAAATATGCATAACCTCCTGCGTCTTATCAGATCACCATGGATTAAAGTTAGAATTCAACAACAAAGCTACACCCAGAAAGCCTACAAACTCATGGAAACTGAACAGTCAACTACTGAATCACACATGGATCAAGGAAGAAATAAAGAAAGAGATTAAAGTCTTCCTTGAATTCAATGAAAATAAAGAAACAACCTACTCAAACTTATGGGACACTATGAAAGCAGTCCTGAGAGGAAAGTTCATAGCACTAAGTGCCCACTTAAAGAAAACAGAGAAAGCACACATTGGAGACTTAACAACCCACCTGAAAGCTCTAGAAAAAAAGAAGCAGACTCTCCTAAGAGGAGTAGAAGACTGGAAATAATCAAACTGAGGGCAGAAATCAATAAAATAGAAACACAGAAAACTATCCAAAGAATCAATGAAACAAAAAGCTGGTTCCTGGAGAAAATCAACAAGATCGATAAACCCCTATCCAAACTAATCAAACGGCAGAGAGAGAATATGCAAATTAATAAGATCAGAAATGAAAAGGGTGACATAACAACAGACACAGAGGAAATTCAGAGAATATTGAGATCTTACTACAAAAGCCTGTATGCCACAAAACTGGAAAATGTGGAAGAAATGGACACTTTTTTAGATAAATACCATTTACCAAAGCTAAACCAAGACCAGGTGAACGATCTAAATAGACCTGTTAGTCGTGAAGAATTAGAAACTGTTATCAAAAACCTCCCTACAAAAAAAGCCCAGGTCCAGATGGTTTCAATGCGGAATTCTACCAGAACTTCCAAGAAGACCTAATACCTATACTCCTTAAGGTATTTCACAATATAGAAACAGAAGAGTCGTTGCCAAATTCCTTTTATGAAGCTACAGTTACTCTGATACCAAAACCACACAAAGACTCAACCAAGAAAGAGAATTACAGGCCAATCTCGCTCATGAACATCGACACAAAAATCCTCAACAAAATACTGGCAAACCGAATCCAAGAACACATTAGAAAAATTATCCATTATGACCAAGTAGGCTTCATCCCAGGGATGCAGGGCTGGTTCAACATACGAAAATCTATCAATGTAATCCATCATATAAATAAACTGAAAGAAAAAAACCATATGATCATTTCATTAGATGCGGAAAAAGCATTTGACAAAATTCAACATCCCTTTATGATAAAAGTCTTGGAGAGATTAGGGATACAAGGGACGTACCTAAATATAATAAAAGCTATTTACACCAAGCCGACAGCTAACATCAAATTAAATGGAGAGAAACTCAAAGCCATCCCACTGAAATCTGGAACAAGACAAGGCTGTCCACTCTCTCCATACCTTTTCAATATAGTGCTTGAAGTGTTAGCGATAGCAATAAGACAACACAAGGGGATCAAGGGTATTCGATTTGGAAAGGAAGAAGTTAAACTTTCATTATTTGCAGATGATATGATAGTCTACATAAGCGACCCCAAAAATTCCACCAAAGAACTCCTACAGCTGATAAACACGTTTAGTAATGTGGCCGGATACAAGGTCAACTCCAAAAAATCAGTTGCCCTCCTTTACACAAAGGATATGGAAACAGAGAGGGAAATCAGAGAAGCATCACCTTTCACGATAGCCACAAACAGCATAAAATATCTTGGGGTAACGCTAACCAAGGAAGTGAAAGATTTATTTGACAAGAACTTTAAGGCATTGAAGAAAGAAATTGAAGAGGATACCAGAAAATGGAAGGACCTCCCTTGCTCTTGGATTGGGAGGATCAACATAGTAAAAATGGCAATTCTACCAAAAGCAATTTATAGATTCAATGCAATTCACAAAATCCCATCAAAATTCTTCACAGATCTTGAGAGGACAATAATCAACTTTATATGGAAAAACAAAAAACCCAGGATAGCCAAAACAATCTTATACAATAAAGGAACTCCTGGAGGCATTACCGTTCCTGACTTCAAACTCTATTACAGAGCTACAGTAATGAAAACAGTGTGGTACTGGCATAAAAACAGAGAACTCGATCAATGGAATCATACAGAAGACCCGGATTTTAACCCACAAACCTATAAACACCTCATTTTTGATAAAGGAGCTAAAAACATACATTGGAAGAAAGAAAGCATCTTCAACAAATGGTGCTGGCACAATTGGATTTCAACCTGTAGAAAAATGAAAATAGACCCATATCTATCACCATGCACAAAACTCAAGTCCAAATGGATCAAAGACCTCAATATCAATCTTTACACACTGAACCTGATAGAAGAGAAAGTGGGAAGTACCCTACAACAGTTGGGCACAGGAGATCGCTTCCTATGTTTAACCCCAGAAGCACAGACATTAAGGGAAACATTGAACAAATGGGACCTCCTGAAACTGAGAAGCTTCTGTAAAGCAAAGGATACTGTCACTAAGACAAAAAGGCAACCTACTGATTGGGAGAAGATCTTCACCAACCCAGCAACAGACAAGGGCCTGATCTCCAAAATATATAAAGAACTCAAGAAACTAAACTTTAAAATGCTAAATAACCCAATTAAAAATTGGGGTACTGAGCTGAACAGAGAATTCTCAACAGAAGAATTCCAAATGGCCAAAAGACACTTAAGGTCATGCTCAACTTCCTTAGCGATCAGGGAAATGCAAATCAAAACAACATTGAGATATCATCTTACGCCTGTCAGAATGGCTAAAATCAAAAACACCAATGATAGTCTTTGCTGGAGAGGTTGTGGAGGAAGGGGTACCCTCATCCATTGTTGGTGGGAATGCAATCTTGTGCAACCACTTTGGAAATCAGTGTGGCGGTTTCTCAGGAAAGTCGGGATCAACCTACCTCTGGACCCAGCAATACCACTTTTGGGAATATACCCAAGAGATACCCTATCACAGGACAAAAGCATTTGTTCAACTATGTTCATAGTAGCATTGTTTGTTATAGCCAGAACCTGGAAACAACCTAGATGTCCCTCAGTGGAAGAATGGATGAAGAAAGTGTGGAATATTTACATACTAGAGTACTACTCAGCAGTAAAAAACAATGACTTCTCGAATTTTGCATGCAAATGGATGCAAATCCTGACTGAGGTATCTTAGACCCAAAAAGAGGATCATGGGATGTACTCACTCATAATTGGTTTCTAGTCACAAATTGTGGTCACTGAGTCTATATTCTGTGATACTAAAGAAGCTAAATAAGAAGGTGAACCCAATGAGGGCTGCTGAGAAGCCAAGGTCAATGGCACAGGGTTTTGATCCTACTTCATGTTCTGGCTTGGTGGGAGCCTAGCCAGTTCGGATGTTCACCTTCCTAGACCAGGATTGAGGGGGGAGGACTTTGTACTTCCCACAGGGCAGGGAACCCTGACTGCACTTTGGTCTAGATAAGGAGGGGGAGGGGGGAGGCAGGGAGGAGGGAGAGGAGGGGGAGGGAAATGG
This sequence comes from Microtus agrestis, assembly GCA_902806775.1. NCBI lineage: Eukaryota > Metazoa > Chordata > Mammalia > Rodentia > Cricetidae > Microtus > Microtus agrestis. The sequence continues at coordinate 5,481 of CADCXT010000671.1, forward strand.
GAGGTGGGGAGGAGGCAGAAATTTCTCTTTTTTTCCAATATAAAAAAAAACCAAAAAAAAAGGATAGCTTACAAACTTTTGGTTGGATTTCCAATGGTTAAAGCTCTAGTGATAATATTCTTATAGGAGACCTTGAGCTGCTAGGTAAAATTCTTACAAAAAACAGTTTCCAATAGAGAGCTTAAAACAGCTGCCTAGACTTCTCTCTCCCTGCCATCTCTGGGCAAATAACATCACCCAGCTCAGCCCGTTTGGGCGCTGGGGCAGTATCCAGAGGGCAGCCGGGTGGGCGCGAATTCCTTTGTCCTCAGTGGCCTGCCTGCACCGTGCAGGTAGCTAGGGGCGTTGTTTACAAGCTACCCAACCAGCAAGGAGAGCTGATCTCGGCACCAGAAGAACCTTCTCGGGGTGAGTGCCTCTCTGACCCGCGGCCGAAGAGGGCCAGGGAACTGTTTCCTGCAGGCCTTATACTCCTGCATACCGCCTCTCTCTTCATACCTAACCCAGCGGGTACCCAGAACCCTCCCTCACTTCTCTCTCCCTGCCATCTCTGGGCAAATAACATCACCCAGCTCAGCCCGTTTGGGCGCTGGGGCAGTATCCAGAGGGCAGCCGGGCGGGCGCGAATTCCTCTGGCCTCAGTAGCCTGCCTGCACGTGCAGGTAGGCACCTAGTTTACAAGCTTCCCAACCAGCAAGGAGAGCTGATCTTGGCTCCAGGAGATCCATCACTGGGGCACCTAGAGAGCCATCACGGGAGAGTCCCAACACAGGGAAGTAATATCAGTGGGCAAGGAGACCTGATCCTGTAAAAGAAGATCCTTAGGGGAGCATTTGGAGGAAGAGATGGGCAGGCGCCAATGCAGGAATTCACCCAACAATCTGAAAAACAGCGTGAAACCACCTGAACCCAGGGACCCCACATCAGGAGGACATGAACACCTTAATCAAGAAGAAGGAGAAAAAATGGAATCTTTGAAAGTGATTGACATCCTTAAACAGCATGTTAAAAACGCCCTCATGGAAATGGATGAGAAGTATAACAGAAAGTTTGAAGAATTTAATAAATCAGTGAATGATACCCTCATAGAGATAGATGAGAAGTATAACAGAAAGTTTGAAGAATTGAATAAATCAGTGAATGATACCCTAGGAAACCAAGGAAAAACAATCAAACAGATAATGGAATCAGTTCAAGACCTGAAAACTGCAATGGAGACAAGGAAGAAAACACAAACAGAGGGCCGTCTGGTCATTGAGAATCTAGGTAAACGAATAGAAACTACAGAAACGAGTATAACCAACAGAATACAAGAGATTGAAGAAAGAATCTCAGACGCTGAAGATACCATAGAGAAAATAAACGCACTGATCAATGAAAACAGCAAATCCAACAAGCTCTCATCACAAAACATTCAGGAAATCTGGGACACAATAAAAAGACCAAACCTAAGAATAATTGGAGTTGAAGAAGGAGAAGAAGTGCAGCTCAACGGTCCAGAAAATATATTTAATAAAATTATAGAAGAAAACTTTCCCAACCTAAAGAAAGATATACCTATGAAGATCCAAGAAGCTTACAGAACACCAAATAGGCTGGATCAAAAAAGAACATCCCCTCGACATATAATAATCAAAACACAAAGCATACAGAATAAAGAAAGAATATTAAGAGCTGCAAAGGAAAAAGGCCAAGTTACTTATAAAGGCAAACCCATCAGACTTACACCTGACTTCTCTTTGGAAACCATGAAAGCCAGAAGGTCCTGGATAGATGTACTGCAGAAACTAAGAGACCATGGATGCAAGCCCAGACTACTATACCCAGCCAAACTTTCGTTCACTATAAATGGAGAAAACAAAATTTTTCAAGATAAAAACAAATTTAAACAGTATGTAGCCACAAATCCAGCCTTACAGAAAGTAATAGAAGGAAAATCACAAACCAAGGAGTCCAACAAGGCTCACAATAACTCAGATATCTAGAGGCCCTTCACCAACACATCTCAAAGAAGGGAAACACACAATCTCTACTACTAGAAAAATGACCGGAATGAACAACCACTGGACATTAATATCACTTAATGTCAATGGACTCAACTCATCTATAAAAAGGCACAGGCTAAGAGATTGGATACGGAAACAGGATCCAACACTCTGCTGTCTACAAGAAACACACCTCAAACACAAAGACAGGCAACTACTCAGAGTAAAGGGCTGGGAAAAGGCTTATCAAGCAAATGGACCTAAGAAACAAGCAGGGGTGGCCATACTAATTTCTAACAAAGTTGATTTCAAACTTAAATCAATCAGAAGAGATGGAGAGGGACATTTTATACTCATAACAGGAACAATTCATCAGGAGGAAGTCTCAATCCTGAATATCTATGCCCCTAATGTAAAAGCACCCACGTACGTAAAAGAAACATTACTAAAACTCAAGGCTGCCATCAAACCGCACACACTAATAGTAGGAGACTTCAACACTCCTCTCTCACCAATGGACAGGTCAATCAGACTGAAACCTAACAGAGAAATAAGAGAATTAATGGAGGTAATGAATCAAATGGACTTAACAGACATCTATAGAACATTCCACCCAAAAAGAAAAGAATATACCTTCTTCTCTGCAGCTCATGGAACCTTCTCGAAAATTGACCACATACTCGGTAACAAAGCAAACTTCCACAGGTACAAAAAAATATGCATAACCTCCTGCGTCTTATCAGATCACCATGGATTAAAGTTAGAATTCAACAACAAAGCTACACCCAGAAAGCCTACAAACTCATGGAAACTGAACAGTCAACTACTGAACCACACATGGATCAAGGAAGAAATAAAGAAAGAGATTAAAGTCTTCCTTGAATTCAATGAAAATAAAGAAACAACCTACTCAAACTTATGGGACACTATGAAAGCAGTCCTGAGAGGAAAGTTCATAGCACTAAGTGCCCACTTAAAGAAAACAGAGAAAGCACACATTGGAGACTTAACAACCCACTTGAAAGCTCTAGAAAAAAAGAAGCAGACTCTCCTAAGAGGAGTAGAAGACTGGAAATAATCAAACTGAGGGCAGAAATCAATAAAATAGAAACACAGAAAACTATCCAAAGAATCAATGAAACAAAAAGCTGGTTCCTGGAGAAAATCAACAAGATCGATAAACCCCTATCCAAACTAATCAAACGGCAGAGAGAGAATATACAAATTAATAAGATCAGAAATGAAAAGGGTGACATAACAACAGACACAGAGGAAATTCAGAGAATATTGAGATCTTACTACAAAAGCCTGTATGCCACAAAACTGGAAAATGTGGAAGAAATGGACACTTTTTTAGATAAATACCATATACCAAAGCTAAACCAAGACCAGGTGAAAGATCTAAATAGACCTGTTAGTCGTGAAGAATTAGAAACTGTTATCAAAAACCTCCCTACCAAAAAAAGCCCAGGTCCAGATGGTTTCAATGCGGAATTCTACCAGAACTTCCAAGAAGACCTAATACCCATACTCCTTAAGGTATTTCACAATATAGAAACAGAAGAGTCGTTGCCAAATTCCTTTTATGAAGCTACAGTTACTCTGATACCAAAACCACACAAAGACTCAACCAAGAAAGAGAATTACAGGCCAATCTCGCTCATGAACATCGACGCAAAAATCCTCAACAAAATACTGGCAAACCGAATCCAAGAACACATTAGAAAAATTATCCATTATGACCAAGTAGGCTTCATCCCAGGGATGCAGGGCTGGTTCAACATACGAAAATCTATCAATGTAATCCATCATATAAATAAACTGAAAGAAAAAAACCATATGATCATTTCATTAGATGCAGAAAAAGCATTTGACAAAATTCAACATCCCTTTATGATAAAAGTCTTGGAGAGATTAGGGATACAAGGGACATACCTAAATATAATAAAAGCTATTTACACCAAGCCGACAGCTAACATCAAATTAAATGGAGAGAAACTCAAAGCCATCCCACTGAAATCTGGAACAAGACAAGGCTGTCCACTCTCTCCATACCTCTTCAATATAGTGCTTGAAGTGTTAGCGATAGCAATAAGACAACACAAGGGGATCAAGGGGATTCGAATTGGCAAGGAAGAAGTTAAACTTTCGTTATTTGCAGATGATATGATAGTGTACATAAGCGACCCCAAAAACTCCACCAAAGAACTCCTACAGCTGATAAACACCTTTAGTAATGTGGCCGGATACAAGATCAACTCCAAAAAATCAGTTGCCCTCCTTTACACAAAGGATATGGAAACAGAGAGGGAAATCAGAGAAGCATCACCTTTCACGATAGCCACAAACAGCATAAAATATCTTGGGGTAACGCTAACCAAGGAAGTGAAAGATTTATTTGACAAGAACTTTAAGGCATTGAAGAAAGAAATTGAAGAGGATACCAGAAAATGGAAGGACCTCCCCTGCTCTTGGATTGGGAGGATCAACATAGTAAAAATGGCAATTCTACCAAAAGCAATCTATAGATTCAATGCAATTCCCATCAAAATCCCATCAAAGTTCTTCACAGATCTTGAGAGGACAATAATCAACTTTATATGGAAAAACAAAAAACCCAGGATAGCCAAAACAATCTTATACAATAAAGGAACTTCTGGAGGCATTACCATCCCTGACTTCAAACTCTATTACAGAGCTACAGTAATGAAAACAGTCTGGTACTGGCATAGAAACAGAGAACTCGATCAATGGAATCATACAGAAGACCCGGATTTTAACCCACAAACCTATAAACACCTCATTTTTGATAAAGGAGCTAAAAACATACATTGGAAGAAAGAAAGCATCTTCAACAAATGGTGCTGGCACAATTGGATTTCAACCTGTAGAAAAATGAAAATAGACCCATATCTATCACCATGCACAAGACTCAAGTCCAAATGGATCAAAGACCTCAATATCAATCTTTACACACTGAACCTGATAGAAGAGAAAGTGGGAAGTACCCTACAACAGTTGGGCACAGGAGATCGCTTCCTATGTTTAACCCCAGAAGCACAAGCATTAAGGGAAACACTGAACAAATGGGACCTCCTGAAACTGAGAAGCTTCTGTAAAGCAAAGGATACTGTCACTAAGACAAAAAGGCAACCTACTGATTGGGAGAAGATCTTCACCAACCCAGCAACAGACAAGGGCCTGATCTCCAAAATATATAAAGAACTCAAGAAACTAAACTTTAAAATGCTAAATAACCCAATTAAAAATTGGGGCACTGAGCTGAACAGAGAATTCTCAACAGAAGAATTCCAAATGGCCAAAAGACACTTAAGGTCATGCTCAACTTCCTTAGCGATCAGGGAAATGCAAATCAAAACAACATTGAGATATCATCTTACGCCTGTCAGAATGGCTAAAATCAAAAACACCAATGATAGTCTTTGCTGGAGAGGTTGTGGAGGAAGGGGTACCCTCATCCATTGTTGGTGGGAATGCAATCTTGTGCAACCACTTTGGAAATCAGTGTGGCGGTTTCTCAGGAAAGTCGGGATCAACCTACCTCTGGACCCAGCAATACCACTCTTGGGAATATACCCAAGAGATACCCTATCACATGACAAAAGCATTTGTTCAACTATGTTCATAGCAGCATTGTTTGTTATAGCCGGAACCTGGAAACAACCTAGATGTCCCTCAGTGGAAGAATGGATGAAGAAAGTGTGGAATATTTACATACTAGAGTACTACTCAGCAGTAAAAAACAATGACTTCTCGAATTTTGCATGCAAATGGATGGAAATAGAAAACACTATCCTGAGTGAGGTATCCCAGACCCAAAAAGAGGAACATGGGATGTACTCACTCATAATTGGTTTCTAGTCACAAATTGTGGTCATTGAGTCTATATTCTGTGATACTAAAGAAGCTAAATAAGAAGGTGAACCCAATGAGGGCTGCTGAAAAGCCAAGGTCAATGGCACAGGGTTTTGATCCTACTTCATGTTCTGGCTTGGTGGGAGCCTAGCCAGTTCGGATGTTCACCTTCCTAGACCAGGATTGAGGGGGGAGGACTTTGTACTTCCCACAGGGCAGGGAACCCTGACTGCACTTCGGTCTGGATAAGGAGGGAGAGGAGGGGGGAGGCGGGGAGGAGTGGGAGGAGGGGGAGGGAAATGGGAGGCGGGGAGGAGGCAGAAATTTCTCTTTTTTTCCAATATAAAAAAAACTAAAAAAAAAAAAGGATAGCTTACAAACTTTTGGTTGGATGTCCAATGGTTAAAGCTCTAGTGATAATATTCTTATAGGAGACCTTGAGCTGCTAGGTAAAATTCTTACAAAAAACAGTTTCCAATAGAGAGCTTAAAACAGCTGCCTAACAGGTACTCAAGCAGGTAAAATATAAATCAACAGATAAAGTATACAATAATCAACAAATACAGTATATTAATTATAATTCAGATATGGCAAGTGTGTATATTAAATGTAAAACTTATTCTACAACAGTTTTATAAAACATGAGGCTTATGGCTAAATCTTATCAGTTTTGCTTGTTAAGATATTAAGTTCTTAATTTAAACCAGTAGCCTGTCTGATATAAAAGGACAGGATAGAATCTGGATAATGGTTTAACAAAATTTTGACTAGGATCAAGGTTTCTTATACTAAACAGTAGACTCATTGATAATTTTTAAGATTGATTCCTGGATATTTGCCTTTGCTAAATTCAAAGGCCAAAAACAATGGTCTTTTCCCAGATCATTGCTACAATTTATGCACCTGTATTTTGCTAAAGCTATAGCAAAAAATCCCTTAAAGGATTTTATGCTAAATTTTACAATTGGCTCTTCCAATGGAGGAACTGCATATATGGCTAATTATAATAAAAATTATGGGAGTGCCTCTCTGACCCGGGGCCAAAGCGGGCCAGGGAACTGTTTCCTGCAGGCCCTATACTCCTGCATACCGCCTCTCTCTTCATACCTAACCCAGCGGGTACCCAGAACCCTCCCTCACTTCTCTCTCCCTGCCATCCCTGGGCAAATAACATCACCCAGCTAACCCATTTGGGCGCTGGGGCAGTATCCAGAGGGCAGCCGGGCGGGCGCGAATTCCTTTGTCCTCAGTGGCCTGCCTGCACCGTGCAGGTAGCTAGGGGCTTTGTTTACAAGCTACCCAACCAGCAAGGAGTGCTGATCTCGGCACCAGAAGAACCTTCTCGGGGTGAGTGCCTCTCTGACCCGCGGCCAAAGCGGGCCAGGGAACTGTTTCCTGCAGGCCCTATACTCCTGCATACTGCCTCTCTCTTCATACCTAACCCAGCGGGTACCCAGAACCCTCCTCACTTCTCTCTCCCTGCCATCCCTGGGCAAATAACATCACCCAGCTCAGCCCGTTTGGGCGCTGGGGCAGTATCAGAGGGCAGCCGGGCGGGCGCGAATTCCTCTGGCCTCAGTAGCCTGCCTGCACGTGCAGGTAGGCACCTAGTTTACAAGCTTCCCAACCAGCAAGGAGAGCTGATCTTGGCTCCAGGAGATCCATCACTGGGGCACCTAGAGAGCCATCACGGGAGAGTCCCAACACAGGGAAGTAACATCAGTGGGCAAGGAGACCTGATCCTGTAAAAGAAGATCCTTAGGGGAGCATTTGGAGGAAGAGATGGGCAGCGCCAATGCAGGAATTCACCCAACAATCTGAAAAACAGCGTGAAACCACCTGAACCCAGGGACCCCACATCAGGAGGACATGAACACCTTAATCAAGAAGAAGGAGAAAAAATGGAATCTTTGAAAGTGATTGACATCCTTAAACAGCATGTAAAAAACGCCCTCATGGAAATGGATGAGAAGTATAACAGAAAGTTTGAAGAATTTAATAAATCAGTGAATGATACCCTCATAGAGATAGATGAGAAGTATAACAGAAAGTTTGAAGAATTGAATAAATCAGTGAATGATACCTAGGAAACCAAGGAAAAACAATCAAACAGATAATGGAATCAGTTCAAGACCTGAAAACTGAAATGGAGACAAGGAAGAAAACACAAACAGAGGGCCGTCTGGACATTGAGAATCTAGGTAAACGAATAGAAACTACAGAAACGAGTATAACCAACAGAATACAAGAGATTGAAGAAAGAATCTCAGACGCTGAAGATACCATAGAGAAAATAAACGCACTGATCAATGAAAACAGCAAATCCAACAAGCTCTCATCACAAAACATTCAGGAAATCTGGGACACAATAAAAAGACCAAACCTAAGAATAATTGGAGTTGAAGAAGGAGAAGAACTGCAGCTCAACGGTCCAGAAAATATATTTAATAAAATTATAGCAGAAAACTTTCCCAATCTAAAGAAAGATATACCTATGAAGATCCAAGAAGCTTACAGAACACCAAATAGGCTGGATCAAAAAGAACATCCCCTCGCCATATAATAATCAAAACACAAAGCATACAGAATAAAGAAAGAATATTAAGAGCTGCAAAGGAAAAGGCCAAGTTACTTATAAAGGCAAACCCATCAGACTTACACCTGACTTCTCTTTGGAAACCATGAAAGCCAGAAGGTCCTGGATAGATGTACTGCAGAAACTAAGAGACCATGGATGCAAGCCCAGACTACTATACCCAGCCAAACTTTCGTTCACTATAAATGGAGAAAACAAAATTTTTCAAGATAAAAACAAATTTAAACAGTATGTAGCCACAAATCCAGCCTTACAGAAAGTAATAGAAGGAAAATCACAAACCAAGGAGTCCAACAAGGCTCACAATAACTCAGATATCTAGAGTCCCTTCACCAACACATCTCAAAGAAGGGAAACACACAAACTCTACTACTAGAAAAATGACCGGAATGGGAGGGGGAGGGGATCTGTTGGGGCTGTTCCCTAGAAATCATTGCAGGAACCATCGCCCTGGGGAGACTATGGGGAACCCCACCCCATGGTTGTACTGGGATTGGTTCTGTTGCCCCACACCCAGTTGAAGCTGTTAATGGAGAAAAATAAAATAAATAAATAAATTAAAAAAAAAGAGAGAGACTATGCATATTACTATCAACCCAACAATGGGATTGCATAGCTAATTAATTTTATGTAAACTATAAAATAATTCTATGGTACAAGAGTCATATTTTAGTTTCTTGTTATGGTTCAGAAAAATATATTCAACCCTGTATGCGGTCAAAGATGAAAATAAAAATAATTTCATAAACTAAAAAAAAAAAAAAAAAAAATTATGGAGCATAACAAGGCTCCTTCAAAGCAACTCATACAAGTTGACAGCAGATCCTGATGCAAACGGATCTGGCTTGTTGACACCAAGCTGACCTTTGCTAAGACAAGGTGAAAAGCCCTTGCAATGCATCATGAAAAAACCCGACCTATATATATTTGGGGTCGAGGATGTGTTTGTGCTTTTTTCACAGAAAGAAAATGAATTCTGAACGTGATGTCGAGGCTGCGGACACAGAAGAGTTCCAGACTTCCAGAGGTGATTGAGGAGAGATCTTTGGTCCAGTCTTCCCTACCCCCAAGGAAAGGAGTGCCTGCTGACAAAACCAGCTACACCACTCTGCATGGTGTCACCCAGCCCCCAGAATCCAGGGAGACCCGGCTGACATAAGGGCCAGGATGTGCTCCATGTACCTGAAACCAGCTCGCCTCACCCTGGCTACCCCACCTGTCCAGGAGCACAAATGCTAAACTGCTTCTGCAGCTTGAACTCTGGTCTGCTTTGGAGCTGAGTTGCAGACTAAACATCAGACTGCTTTAAACCTTGGGACACAGAACTCATTTTAATCAAAATATTAACCTCTCTTCACTTAAGAAGGGGGAAAATTGGGGGTTCCTGTGACTGTTGCCCAGAGGCTGGAACTGGCGATATATGATAACAACAATGTAGGTCATTGTACTCCCACTGAATTTGAGCTAATGATACTTGTAACTGCTTATAGATAATGGGTAAAGTCTGACACATGTTGTAAAGTGTTTGGTTTTAATGCATAGGTTTAAAATTTTGGATTTTGAGCCCTTTTACACTGCCCTAATTTTTTGGCAGGCAGCACACGTAACTTTATGTGGAGTAGGCACTTAGGAATGTGGTCATTCCATAGGCCAGACTAAAAGGTGAATACTGGGTTGGGAAAAAGCCCTTTCTTCTTATCTGGAGATGGAGTTACTGGTGCCAAAACTATATCATTATATCTTTTGTTTGAGGAGCTCTTCAGAGTCTTTTCATTAATGACAGACGCAGGGACCCAATGACGGGAGTTAATGTGGATCCTCACCTGAAGAGCACACCATACAGAGGTTGTAGAAACCGGCTCAACATGGCATGGTTCAGGTATGAGGGTGCTCTCCACATGGCCTAAGACAGGGTACCCTGTGATCTGCTTACTTTAATCCTGCTAGATGCCTTTTACTTGAGGAGCTCCAAGGACGGGCGACTTATGGCAGGATAATCCCCCAACCTAAGGCAGGGCCCTGGGAACCCTAGGAAGGGTAAGGGGAAAAAAAAAGGCCTGGTCCCCACTTGACCTAGTAGTCATCGGGCACCCCTCTGTTCCCAGGAGAGAGGGATCACTTCACCACCCGAGAGGAGGGTCTCTCCTTGTCTCAGTCCCTTCTCCTTTGCTCTGACACCATGGTTGACTCTGACTGGTGCTCTCCACTTGATAGCTGCCTGCCTTTGTATGGGAGGGGGGAGGGGATCTGTTGGGAGCTGTTTCCCCCTAGAGATCATTGCAGGAACCATCGCCCTGGGGAGACTATGGGGAACCCCACACCCATGGTTGTACTGGGATTGGTTCTGTTGCCCCACACCCAGTTGAAGCTGTTAATGGAGAAAAATAAAATAAATAAATAAAAAAAAACAGCTGCCTAACAGGTACTCAAGCAGGTAAAGTATAAATCAACAGATAAAGTATACAATAATCAACAAATACAGCATATTTATTAAAATTCAGATATGGCAAGTGTGTATATTAAATGTAAAACTTATTCTACAACAGTTTTATAAAAAATGAGGCTTATGGCTAAATCTTATCAGTTTTGCTAGTTAAGATATTAAGCTCTTAATTTAAACCAGTAGCCTGTCTGATATAAAAGGACAGGATAGAATCTGGAAAATGGTTTAACATAATTTTGTCTATGATCAAGGTTTCTTATACTAAACAGTAGACTCATTGATAATTTTTAAGATTGATTCCTGGATATTTGCCTTTGCTAAATTCAAAGGCCAAAAACAATGGTCTTTTCCCAGATCATTGCTACAATTTATGCACCTGTATTTTGCTAAAGCTATTGCAAAAATCCCTTAAAGGATTCTATGCTAAATTTTACAATTGGCTCTTCCAATCGAGGAACTGCATATATGGCTAATTATAATAAAAATTATGGAGCATAACAAGGCTCCTTCAAAGCAACTCATACAAGTTGCCAGCAGATCCTGATGCAAACGGAACTGGCTTGTTGACACCAAGCTGACCTTTGCTAAGACAAGGTGAAAAAGCCCTTGCAATGCATCATGAAAAAACCCGACCTATATATATTTGGGGTCGAGGATGTGTTTGTGCTTTTTTCACAGAAAGAAAATGAATTCTGAACGTGATGTCGAGGCTGCGGACACAGAAGAGTTCCAGACTTCCAGAGGTGATTGAGGAGAGATCTTTGGTCCGGTCTTCCCTACCCCCAAGGAAAGGAGTGCCTGCTGACAAAACCAGCTACACCTCTCTGCATGGTGTCATCCAGCCCCCAGAATCCAGGGAGACCCAGCTAAGATAAGGGCCAGGATGTGCTTCATGTACCTGAAACCAGCTCGCCTCACCCTGGCTACCCCACCTGTTCAGGAGCACAAATGCAAAACTGCTTCTGCAGCTTGAACTCTGGTCTGCTTTGGAGCTGAGTTGCAGACTAAACATCAGACTGCTTTAAACTTTGGGACACAGAACTCATTTTAATTAAAATATTAACCTCTCTTCACTTAAGAAGGGGGAAAATTGGGGGTTCCTGTGACTGTTGCCCAGAGGCTGGAACTGGTGGTATATGATAACAACAATGTATGTCATTGTACTCCCACTGAATTTGAGCTAATGATATTTGTAACTGCTTATAGATAATGGGTAAAGTTTGACACATGTTGTAAAGGGTTTGGTTTTAATGAATATGTTTAAAATTTTGGATTTTGATCCCTTTTACACTGCCCTAATTTTTTGGCAGGCAGCACACGTAACTTTATGTGGAGTAGGCACTTAGGAATGTGGTCATACCATAGGCCAGACTAAAAGGTGAATACTGGGTTGGGAAAAAGCCCTTTCTTCTTATCTGGAGATGGAGTTATTGGTGCCAAAACTATATCATTATATCTTTTGTTTGAGGAGCTCCTCAGAGTCTTTTCATTAATGACAGACGCAGGGGCCCAATGACGGGAGTTAGTGTGGATCCTCGCCTGAAGAGCACGCCATACAGAGGTTGTAGAAACCGGCTCAACATGGCATGGTTCAGGTATGAGGGTGCTCTCCACATGGCCTAAGACAGGGTGCCCTGTGATCTGCTTACTTTAATCCTGCTAGATGCCTTTTACTTGAGGAGCTCCAAGGACGGGCGACTTATGGCAGGATAATCCCCCAACCTAAGGCAGGGCCCTGGGAACCCTAGGAAGGGTAAGGGGAAAAAAAGGCCTGGTCCCCACTCGACCTAGTAGTCATCGGGCACCCCTCTGTTCCCAGGAGAGAGGGATTACTTCACCACTCGAGAGGAGGGTCTCTCCTTGTCTCAGTCCCTTCTCCTTTGCTCTGACACCATGGTTGACTCTGACTGGTGCTCTCCAATTGATAGCTGCCTGCCTTTGTATGGGAGGGGGGAGGGGATCTGTTGGGAGCTGTTTCCCCCTAGAGATCATTGCAGGAACCATCGCCCTGGGGAGACTATGGGGAACCCCACACCCATGGTTGTACTGGGATTGGTTCTGTTGCCCCACACCCAGTTGAAGCTGTTAATGGAAAAAAATAAAATAAATAAATTAATTAATTAAAAAAAACTGGATCAGGTTTCTCTGCTGGCCAGAGTCTCCTCTTACAAAATGCCCTCTCTGTTTCCTGGCTCCTGCCAGGGGCCAGGATCCCTCTCACCCCTCAGAAGGGTCTTCAGGAACAGGACCAGTCTCCCCGTTTGCCAGAGACCTCGCCAACCAAAGGCCTACCTCTTTGATTTAATTGTCGTGGGGCGATGTGTTGCGCTCTGGTCCCTGCTGCCTGTGTCGTCTTCCATCGCGCTAGTCTCCGCTGGTCCAGGCTGCCGACTGCATTGGTCGTCGCTGCTGCCTGCGTTGGTCATCTGCCCCCTTCAAATTCTTGTACCCATGACAAGGCCCTTTACCCATTCATTTTTCCTGAACCGATTCCAACATCCTGAATCCCTTCCATTTCCTGTACCCATGCCAAGATCCTGTAGCCATTCCATTTGCCTGTACCCTTTGCGACATCCTGTAATCCCACCCATTTCCTGAATCCATGACAAGATCCTGTACCCATTCCATTTTGCTGTACCCATTGCAACATCCTGAAGCCCATCAATTTCCTGTACCCATGCCAAGGCCCTGTTCCCATTCCATTTTCCAGTACTCATTCCAACTTCCTGACACGGTTTCATTTCTTGTACCCATGCCAACATCTTGTACCCGTTCCATTTTCTTTAACCCATTACAAAGTCCTGAATTCCTTCCTTTTCCTGTACCCATGCCAAGATCCTGTACCCATTCCGTTTTCCTCTACCCATTCCAACATCCTGAAACCCTTGCATGTCCTGTACCCATGCCAGCATCCTGTACCCATTCTATTTTCCTGTACCCTTTACAACATCCTGAAATCCCTTCCATTTCCTGAACACATGCCAAGATCCTGTACCCATTCCAACTTTCTAAAACCTTTCATTTCCTGTACCCTTGCCATCATCCTGTAATTATCCATTTTCTTGTACCCATTCCAACACCCTGAATCACTTCTATTTTTTGTACCCATGCCAAGATTGTGTACCCATTCTATTTTCTGTATCCATTCCAACATCGTAATCCCTTCCAATTCTTTTTTTTGAAAAAAAATTATGCCTCCTCCTAGCCTCCCATTTTCCTCCCTCTCCTTCCAATCCTCTCCCCCTCCCCCCACTCCTCTCCCCCTCCCTCTTCAGTCTGAAGAGCAGTCAGGGTTTTCTGCCCTGTGGAAAGTCCAAAGTCCTCCGCCCTCCATCCAAGTAGTAGGATCAAAACCCAGTGCCATTGTCCTTGGCTTCTCAGCAGTCCTCATTGTCTGCCATATTCAGAGAGTCCGGTTTTATCCCATGCTTTTTTAGTCACAGTCCAACTGGCCTTGGTGAGCTCCCAATATCAGCCCCACTGTCTCCATGGGTGGGTGCACCCCTTGTGGTCCTGACTTCTTTGCTCATATTCTCCCTCCTTCTGCTCCTCATTGGAACATTGGGAGCTCAGTCCAGTGATCCAGTGTGGGTCTCTGTCTCTATCTCCATCCATCGCCAGATGAAGGTTCTATGGTGATATGGAAGATATTCATCAGTATGGCTATAGGATAGGGTCATTTCAGGTTCCCTATCCTTAGCTGCCCCAAGAACTAACTGGAGATATCGCCCTGGGCAACTGGGAGCCCCTCTAGTTCCAAGTCTCTTGCCAACCTTAAGATGTCTCCCTTAAATAAAATATGTGCTACCCTGCTCTCCTATCCAACCTTCCTTTATCCCAATCATCCCGTTTCCCCAAGTTCCCCCCATCCTCCCCTTCTCACATTTCTCTCCCCATCTCCCCTTACCCCTATCCCACCACACCCCCAAGATCCACATTTTTTGCCCCCCAATCTTGTCTACTTCCCATAACCAGGAGGATAGCTATATGTTTTTCTTTGGGTTCTCCTTCTTATTTAGCTTCTTTAGGATATCAAATTATAGACTCAATGACCTTTATTTATGGCTAGAAACAAATGATGAGTGAGTACATCCCTTGTTCATCTTTTTGGGTCTGGTTTACTTCACTCAGGATAGTCTTTTCTATTTCCATCCGTTTGCATGAAAAATTTGAGAAGTCATCGTTTTTTACCGCTGAGTAGTACTCTAGTGTGTATATATTCCACACTTTCTTCATCCATTCTTCCAGTGAAGGACATCTAGGTTGTTTCCAGGTTCTGGCTATTACAAATAATGCTGCTATGAACATAGTTGAACAAATGCCCTTGTCATATGATTGGGCATATCTTCGGTATATTCCCAAGAGTGGCATTGCTGGGTCCAGGCATAGGTTGATCCTGAATTTCCTGAGAAACTGCCACAATGCTTTCCAAAGTGGTTGCACAAGTTTGCATTCCCACCAGCAATGGATGAGGGTACCCCTTCCTCCACAACCTCTCCAGCAAAGCCCATCATTGGTGTTTTTGATTTTAGCTATTCTGACAGGAATAAGATGATAGCTCAAAGTAGTAAGGACCGCCCTTACTCTTGGATTGGGAGGATCAATATAGTCAAAATGGCAATTCTACCAAAGGCAATTTATAGATTCAATGCAATCCCCATCAAGGTCCCATCAAAATTCTTCACAGATCTTGAGAGGACAATAATCAACTTTATATGGAAAAACAAAAAACCCAGGATAGCCAAAACAATCTTATACAATAAATGGAGGCATTACCATCCCTGACTTCAAACTCTATTACAGAGCTACAGTAATGAAAATAGTGTGATATTGGCATAAAAGCAGAGAAGTCGACCAATGGAATCATATAGAAGACCCGGATTTTAACCCACAGACCTATGAACACCTCAATTTTGATAAAGGAGCTAAAAGTATACAATGGAAGAAAGAAAGCATCTTCAACAAATGGTGCTGACACAACTGGATGTCAACCTGCAAAAGAATGAAAATAGACCCATATCTATCACCATGCACAAAACTCAAGTCCAAATGGATCAAAGACCTCAATATCAATCTGAACACACTGAACCTGATAGAAGAGAAAGTAGGAAGTACCCTACAACATATGGGCACAGGCGATGGCGTCCTAGGTATAAACCAAGCAGCACAGACATTAAGGGCGACATTGAATAAATGGGACCTACTGAAACTGAGAAGCTTCTGTAAAGCAAAGGACACTGTCACTAAGAAAAAAAGGTAATCCACTGATTGGGAGAAGATCTTCACCAACCCCGCAACAGACAAAGGTCTGATCTCCAAAATATATAAAGAACTCAAGAAACTAGACTTTAAAATGCTAATTAACCCAATTAAAAAATGGGGCACTGATGTGAACAGAGAATTCTCAACAGAAGAAGTTCAAATGGCCAAAAGAAACTTAAGGTCATGCTCAACCTCCTTAGCGATCAGGGAAATGCAAATAAAAACAACTTTGAGATATCATCTTACAGCTGTCAGAATGGCTAAAACCCTTCCAATTCTTGTACCCATGACAAGGTCCTATAACCATTCCATTTTCCTATACCGATTCCAACATCCTGAATCCCTTTTATGTCCTGTACCCAAGCCAACATCCTGTACCCATTTGAATTTCCGGTACCCATTCCAATATCCTTTTAACCTTCCATTTCCTGAACAAATGCGAACATCCTGTACCCATTTCATTTTCCTTTACATATACCAAAATCCTGTAACCCTTCCATTTTCTGTACCCACTCCACTACCTGAAACCGGTCCATTTCCTGTTCCCATACCTACATCCTGTATGCATTCCATTTTCCTGTACTCATTCCAATGTCCTTAATCCCTTCCTTATCCTGTAGCCATGCCAAGTTCCTGTACCCATTCCATTTTCCTCTACCCATACAACCATCCTGAAGTCCTTCCATTTCCTGTACCCATGCAAGCATCCTGTACCCATTCCATTTTCCTTTACCCTTTGCAACATCCTTAAATCCCTTCCATTTCCTGAACTTATGCCAAGATCCTGTACCCATTCCATTTTCCTGTACCCATTCCCACATCCCAACCCCTTCCATTTCCTGTACCCATGCCAACATTCTATATACATTACATTTTCCTGTACCCTTAGCAACATCCTGAAATCCCTTGGATTTCCTGAAACCATGCCAAGGTCCTGTATACATTCCATTTACTTGTACCTATTCCACCATCCTGAAATCCTTTCTTTTCCTGTACCCATGCCAACATCCTGTTCTCTTTTCACTTTCCTGTACCCATTCCAACTTCGTGAAACTGTTCTATTTCCTGTACCCATGCCAACATCCTGTAATCATCCATTTTCTAGAACCCATTCCAACATTCTGAAATCCTTTTATTTCCGGAACACATGCAAACATCCTGTAGCCATTCCATTTTCCTGTACCTATTCCAACATCCTGAATACCATTCCATTTCCTGTACCCTGTCAACAACCTATTCCCTTTTCATTTTCCTGTACCCATTCCAACATCCTCAAACCCTTCCATATCCTGTACCCATGCCAACATCCTGTACCCATTCCATTTTCCCGTACCCTTTGCAACATCCTAACACATTCCATTTCCTGTACCCATGACAAGGCCCTATACCCATTCCATTTTCCTGTACCTATTCCAACATCCTGACATCCTTTCATTTCCTGTACCCATGCCAACAACCTGTTCCCTAATAATTTTCCTGTTCCCATTCCAACTTCCTGAAACCGTTCCATTTCCTGTACCCATGCCAAATTCCTGTACCCATTTCTTTTTACTGTATTGCTTCCAACATCCTGAATCACTTTCATTTCCTGTACCCATTCCAACATGCTGATACCCTTCCATTTCCTGAACCCAAGCGAACATCTTGTACCCATTTCATTTTTTTAACCTATACCAAAATCCTGTAACCCTTCCATTTTCTGAACCCATGCCAAGATTTTGTGCCCATTCCATTTTTTGTACTGATTCTAACATCCTGAATTTCTTGCATTTCCTGTACCAATGCCAATATCCTGTACCAATTCCATTTTCCTGTACCCATTCCAACATCCTGAAACCCTTCCATTTGCTGAACCCATGCCAACATCCTGTACCCATTTCATTTTAATTTACCTATACCAAAATCATGTAACCCTTCCATGTCCTGTTCCCATGCCAACGTCGTGTACCTATTCCATTTTCCTGTACTCATTCCAACATCCTTAAATCTTTCCATTTCCTGAACCCATTCCAAAATCCTGTTCCCAATCTATCTTCCTGTACCCATTCCAACCACCTGCAAATCATTCCATTTCCTGTACCCATGCCAAGATCCTTTACCCATTCCATTTTGCTGTACCCACTCCAACATCCTGAAACCCTTTCTTTTTTTTAGAAGATTAATCCTCCTTTATTGCCAGGTAATGACACAGAAGAACAAAAGTCATTCACATTGGCATGGGAAACACTCACTAGAAAAACCTTCCTTATCATTGTACTTAAATGCCAGCATAAAACAGAATCAAGAAATGGAAATATTTCTCGGTCTTTATGCCAATACCACACGGTTTTCATTACTGAAGCTCTGTAGTCCATTTCCTGTCACCCATGCCAACATCCTGTACCAATTCCATTTCCTCTACCCATTCCATTTTCCTGTTCCAAATCCATGGCTTCCTGTACCTATTCCACCATCCTGAAGTTGATTATTGTCCTCTCAAGATCAGTGAAGAAAGAAAAAAGGCCTGGTCCCCACTCGACCTAGGAGTCATCGGGCACCCCTCTGTTCCCAGGAGAGGTGGATTGCTTCACCACTCGAGAGGAGGGTCTCTCCTTGTCTCAGTCCCTTCTCCTTTTGGTCTGACACCATGGTTGACTCTGACTGGTGCTCTCCACGTGATAGCTGCCTGCCTTTGTATGGGAGGGGGAGGGGATCTGTTGGGAGCTGTTTCCCCCTAGAGATCATTGCAGGACCCATCGCCCTGGGGAGACTGTGGGGAACCCCACACCCATGGTTGTACTGGGATTGGTTCTGTTGCCCCACACCCAGTTGAAGCTGTTAATGGAAAAAAATAAATGTTTTCCAGACAGTTTGTAATGCAATGTGTACAAGACCTTGCAATTCTCTGCTATGAGATACTATGGGCAGGCCATTCTATAATTGTCATTTGTTTCTCGCAAAATCCATCCAGGCAGAGTGGGCAACGAGCCATTTGGAAATGCTGTATTTTATGAAAGATGGAGACCCATTCATTCAAAGTTTACAGCATCACTGGAGTAAGACCTTTCTTTGATGTATCTTAGAATGAGACTTGCATCTTTGCAAACACTTCTCATTTGTCTCTTCTTTAAAGTAAAAAATACCCCTAGTTTCTCTCCCAAAAGTAGTATTTGGGATATTATGTAATGTGTCTCACAGATTTATATGCAAATGTGTAGTCACATTCATGAAGATGATAGTTGTATAAAAGGATAAAGGCACACAGAGTAAAGGAGTCTGACATTGTGATCTTGAAGGGCCTGGATGCCATTTCCTAATCAACCATTATTATAACCCTGAGACCCTAATCAATTGTCTGAATGTCCACTCGTTAATTTATTCAACTGTAAAATGTTAAAATGCCATGAACCAGGTTTATCAACATTTCTCCTCAGGATCCCGATGACCCTTCAACCTGAACTTGGACAAAAACATCCTCCTACATTACTCAGTGTCTTGCATATCATTTCTAGACATCTGGAGCTTGGGCATGTAGGATTATTATAATCATTTTTTGAGGTCAGATATCTTTTTTATTTTTTTATTTATTTTTTCTCCATTAACAGCTTTAATTGGGTGTGGGGCAATAGAACTATTCTTAGCACAATTATGGGTGTGGGGTTCCCTGCAGTCTCCCAAGGGTGATGGTTCCTGTAATGATTTTAGGGGGAAACGGCACCCAACAGATTCCCCTTTCTCTTATATAAAGGCAGGTAGTTATTACGTGGAGAGCACCAGTCAGAGTCAACCATGGTGTCAGATCTAAAGGAGAAGGGACTGAGATAAGGAGAGACCCTCCTCTCGAGTGGAGAAGCAATTTACCTCTCCTGGGAACAGAGGGGTGCCTGATGATTCTTAGGTCGAGTGGGGACTAGGCCTTTTTTCTTTCCCCCTTACCCATCCTAGGGTTCCCAAGGCCCTGCCTTAGGTTGGGGGATTATCCTGCCATAAGTCGCCCATCCTTGGAGCTCCTCAAATAAAAGGCATCTAGCAGGATTAAAGAAAACAGATCACAGGGCACCCTGTCTTAGGCCATGTGGAGAATGCCCTCATACCTGTACCATGCCATGTTGAGCCGGTTTCTACAACCTCTGTATGGTGTGCTCTTCAGGCGAGGATCCACACTAACTCCCGTCATTGGGCCCCTGCGTCTATCATTAATGAAAAGACTGTGAGGAGCTCCTCAAACAAAAGATATAATGATATAATTTTGGCACCAATAACTCCATCTCCAGACAAGAAGAAAGGGCTTTTTCCCAACACAGTATTCACCTTTTAGTCTGGCCTATGGTATGTCCTCCTTCCTAAGTGCCTACTCCACATAAAGTTACGTGTGCTACCTGCCTAAAATTAGGGCAGTGTAAAAGGGATCAAAATCTAAAATTTTTTAACATATGCATTAATCCCAAACCCTTTACAGCATGTGTCAAACTTTTCCCAACATCTATAATCAGTTACAGATATCATTAGATCAATTTCAGTAGGAGTACAATGACATACATTGTTGTTATCAAATACCACCAGTTCCAGTCTCTGAGCAACAGTGACAGGAACCCCCAATATTCCCCCTTCTTAAGTGAAGAGAGGTTAATATTTTAATTAAAATGAGTTCTGTGTCCCAAAGTTTAAAGCAGTCTGATGTTTAGTCTGCATCTCAGCTCCAAAGCAGACCAGATTTCAAGCTGCAGAAGCATTTTAGCATTTGTGCTCCAGGACAGGTGGGGGAACCTGGGTGAGGCGAGCTGGATTCAGCTACATGAAGCACATCCAGGCACTTATGTCAGCCGGGTCTCCCTGGACTCTGAAGGCAGGATGACTCCCTGCAGAGTGGTGTAGCTGGTTTTGTCAGCAGGCACTCCTTTCCTTGGGGACAGGGAAGACCGGACCAAGGACCTCTCCTCAATCACCACAGAGGCGTTCCAGACTTCCAGAGATGAATGCTAAATGCTTCCAAATGCTAAACTGCTTCTGGAGCTTGAACTCTGGTCTGCTTTGGAGCTGAGTTGCAGACTAAACATCAGACTGCTTTAAACTTTGGGACCCATTCCATATTCTTGTACCCATTCCAGCATCCTGAAATCTTTCCATTTCCTGTACCCATGTAAACATCCTGTACCCATTCCATCTTCCTGTACCCATTCCAAAACCCTGAAACCATTCCATCTTCCTGTACCCATGCCAACATCCTGTACCCATTCCATCGTCCTGTACCCATTCACACATCTTGAAACCCTTCCATTTCCTATACCCATGCCAAAAGGCTGTACCCGTTCCATTTTCCTGTACCCATTCCAACATCCTGAATCACTTATATATTTTTTACCCAGGCCAACATCCTGTACCCATTCCATTTTCCTGTACCCTGAAGGACCCTACAACCCCCCCCAGGACCTGCAGCTAGCCGGCTTTCATGAGAATATCCTGTTTGTCTGAGACCCTCAGGACTCTTTCAGGACCTGCAGCTAGCCGGCTCTCATGAGAACATCCCGTTTTCCTATAGTTAGCACATTATGTCAAACTTAGAATATCAGCAGTTTACAAAAGAAACAATTCCCCTATAAAAGATCCCAGTTTAACTGCTGTAACGTCATTTCCCAAGGCTCTTGACGAACAAATGTAAGTGCAGAATGAGGTCAGAGCCCCTGGCTGCAAAACAGGATATTTGTGACATAGGATGTCTATACAATAGACCATAAATCTATCCTGGGAAGGGAAGAACCAAAGGGAAACAGGATGTCTGTTACCATAAGGTTCTGCTAAAAAAAAAGGAAAAACCACTTATGCCCCCTGCCCCATTCTAATAACCACGCATCTGCTTCTGTAACTATGCTTCTTGCCGCCCTCTTCCCTATAAAAAGACCTTCCCCCAGTCTGGAGGCGCGCAAGTCCTCCGAGAGACTTTGTCGCCCCAGGTACCTGGTATCTGAATAAACCTCTTGCTATTTGCATCCGTGTGGTCTCGGCCTGTTCCTTGGCTTCGGGGGAGTCTCCTCCAGGGGGAAAGTCCTCTTCGAGGGTCTTTCATTTGGTGCATTGGCCGGGAATTGAGACCCCCCTCACCCAGGAACTACCAACTCACCATCGGGAGGTAAGCTGGTCAGCACCGATTTGTTAGTCTGTGTCCGTGTCATTTGTGTTCTTTGTTGAACTCTGTACACTCAGGACTATTTGGAATTTGGCGAGGTAGAAAAGGAGCTGACAAGCTCGGTCTTTTCTCCCGCAACTCTGGAAGACGTTCCACAAGTGTCTGGAACCCGATTTTTCGGGGCTCCGCCAGTATCAGAAGGATACGTGGTTTTGATTGGAGGAGGGGAATCCGGATCCCCACGGTCTCCGTCTGAAATTTTGTTTTCGGCTTTACACCGGAGCCGTGCGGCGCGTTTGTGTTGTCTGTGTCTAAGTGTGGGGTTTTTGTGTTTAATACTTTCCTTTGAAGTTATGGGGCAATCTCTAACTACCCCCTTAAGCCTCACTTTAGAGCACTGACCTGATGTCCGGAATCGAGCAAGTAATCAGTCGGTTGAAGTGGAAAGAAAAAAATGGAAAACTCTTTGTTCGTCCGAATGGCCCACCTTTAACGTGGGATGGCCAGAGGGGGGCACCTTTGACCTTAATATCATTTCCCAGGTAAAGAGACGAGTGTTTGATAAGGGGCCGCAAGGACGCAGAGACCAAACTGCTTATATCGTCACTTGGGAAAGCCTGGTCTGCGACCCTCCTCCATGGGTCAAGCCTTTCGTCTCCCTGGCCAGGCCTCCATCCCCTCTTACTCCCACTGCCCCTAAGGCACTCTCTCTCCCAACACCGCTCACTCCTCCTGTTTCTCCTGCCCCTTCCCATGATTCCCCTTCGTCCTCCTTATACCCTGCTATCCTAAAGAAGGAACTCTCGAAACCCACCTTACCCACGCCGGTTCTTCCCCCAAACCCTGAATCCCCCCCTTACAGATCTCCTCTCAGAGGAACCCCCCCCTTACGCAGGTCCAGAGGGCCGGGAGGCAGTGGCGGAGGAAGATGCAGCGGAGGCGGAAACGGCCGAGCTGGCCCCGCAAACATCCCCCTCCCCCTTCGCCTGTGGCAGGTCGACTGAGGGGAAAACGAGAGCCACCGCCTGACTCCACTTCCCACGCACTTCCCCTGAGAGCTGGTCTGAATGGCCAGCTACAGTACTGGCCATTCTCAGCTTCTGATCTATATAATTGGAAGCTCCATAACCCCTCTTTCTCTAAGGACCCAGTTGCGCTGACAAACTTAATAGAGTCTATCCTAATAACGCATCAGCCCACTTGGGACGATTGCCAACAGCTCTTACAGGCTCTGCTGACCTCAGAGGAAAAGCAGAGAGTCTTTTTGGAGGCACGGAAGAATGTCCCGGGAGACAACGGACGCCCGACCCAGCTACCAAATGAGATTGACGCAGCTTTTCCCTTAACACGCCCTGAATGGGACTTTACCACCGATGCAGGTAGGGGACACTTACGTCTTTATCGCCAGTTGCTAATAGCGGGTCTCCAAGGGGCTGCACGCCGGCCCACTAATTTGGCCCAGGTAAGACAGGTGATACAAGGAAATGAGGAAACTCCTTCAGCATTCTTAGAGAGACTTAAAGAGGCTTATAGGATGTATACCCCCTATGACCCCGAGGAACCCGGGCAGGCCACCAGCGTTTCAATGTCCTTCATTTGGCAGTCCAGTCCGGATATCAGAAGTAAATTACAGAGGCTGGAAGGTCTGCAGGGATATACAATACAGGATCTGCTGAAGGAGACAGAAAGAATTTTCAACAAGAGAGAGACACCAGAGGAAAAGGAAGAAAGGTTATGGCAGAGAATGAAAAAGGATCAGGAAGAGAGAGATAAAAAAAGAAATAAGGAATTAAGTAGACTATTGGCCACTGTAGTCCAGGGACCAGATAGAAAAGAAGGTAGGACGGGAGAATGGAAGTGGGCCAGAGTGGACAAGGACCAATGTGCCCGTTGTAAGGAAAGAGGACACTGGGCCAAAAATTGTCCTAGGAAGCCTAAAGGACCCCGAAAGCCTAAACATCAGGCCTCCTTACTGGCCCTGGATGAAGATTAGGAAGGTCAGGGCCAGGAGCCCCCCCCCCAGCCCAGGGTAACGCTTGAAGTCGGGGGGCAACCAGTCACCTTCCTAGTAGACACCGGGGCCCAGCATTCAGTCTTGACCCAGACACCGGGGCCACTCAGCGAACGATATGCCTGGATCCAAGGGGCAACCGGTGGCAAAAGATACCGATGGACAACTGATCAGAAGGTTCAGCTGGCTACCGGTAAGGTGACACATTCTTTTCTGCATGTTCCGGACTGTCCCTATCCCTTATTAGGTAGGGACCTCCTCACCAAACTAAAAGCTCAAATTCACTTCGAGGAAAAAGGGGCTAGCATAACTGGCCCTAATGGTGGCCCTCTCCAGATTCTTACGCTACATCTGGAAGACGAATACAGACTTTATGAACCCCAGGAACCCCAGGGGCCTGACATGGCCCCCTGGCTTGATGAGTTCCCACTGGCGTGGGCAGAGACCGGGGGAATGGGGCTGGCCCTACAGCAGCCCCCACTTGTCATCCAATTAAAGGCAACAGCTACCCCCATTTCGATTAAACAATACCCCATGTCCCATGAGGCATATCAAGGTATACGACCCCATATCAAGAGGCTCTTGGACCAGGGCGTCCTTACTCCCTGCCGGTCACCATGGAACACCCCTCTCTTACCGGTAAAAAAGCCGGGGACTGGGGACTACCGACCAGTACAGGATCTGAGGGAGATTAACAAACGGGTGGAGGACATACACCCTACAGTCCCCAACCCCTACAATTTATTAAGTACCCTGCCACCATCCCACGTCTGGTATACTGTACTGGACTTGAAAGATGCCTTCTTCTGCTTGCGCTTACATCCTGAAAGCCAGCCCCTTTTTGCCTTTGAATGGAAGGACCCGGATCTTGGACTCTCGGGTCAATTGACCTGGACGAGGCTCCCCCAAGGATACAAGAATAGCCCCACCCTCTTTGATGAGGCCCTGCACCGGGACTTGGCAGACTTTCGAGTTCAGCACCACTCCCTGATATTGCTCCAATACGTTGATGACCTCCTCTTGGCTGCCGCCTCAGAAAAGGAATGTAAGGAGGGCACAAAAGCCCTCCTACAGACATTGGGACAATTAGGATACAGGGCATCAGCCAAAAAGGCCCAAATATGTCAAAAACAAGTCATCTACCTAGGCTATCAATTGAGAGATGGACAAAGATGGCTAACCGAGGCGCGCAAGCAGACTATCACTAATATCCCTGCCCCTAAGAACCCCCGCCAGCTGCGGGAATTTCTGGGGACCGCGGGATTCTGCCGCCTCTGGATTCCAGGGTTTGCAGAAATAGCTGCACCCCTATACCCCTTAACCAAACAAGGGGTAATGTTCAGATGGGAAAGAGAACAGCAGGAGGCTTTTGAAGACATTAAAAAGGCCCTGCTGACCTCCCCGGCACTGGGCCTCCCCGACATCACCAAGCCCTTTGAACTGTTCGTAGATGAGAGACAGGGCTATGTGAAAGGAGTCCTAACTCAGAAACTGGGCCCCTGGAGGCGTCCTGTAGCCTATCTATCCAAAAAACTCGACCCAGTCGCATCTGGATGGCCGCCCTGTCTACGAATGGTGGCAGCTATTGCAGTCCTTACCAAGGACGCGAATAAACTAACTTTAGGCCAGCCCTTGACTATCCTGGCACCCCATGCAGTGGAGGCATTGGTCAAACAGCCTCCAGACCGCTGGCTTTCCAATGCCCGCATGACTCATTACCAAGCCATGCTCCTGGACGCAGACCGAGTACAGTTTGGGCCTGTGGTTGCTCTCAACCCCGCGACCCTGCTCCCCTTGCCTGGGGAAACAGAGCAGCACGATTGCCTCCAGATTCTTGCGGAAATGCACGGGACCAGACCGGACCTGACAGATCGCCCTCTTCAGGAGGCTGACTACACCTGGTACACCGATGGTAGCAGCTTTCTGAACAATGGGGAACGGAGAGCGGGGGCAGCAGTGACCACGGAGACCGAGGTAATCTGGGCTAAAGCCCTACCAGCAGGCACCTCAGCCCAAAGAGCAGAACTCATCGCATTGACCCAGGCACTCCAGATGGCAGAAGGTAAGAAACTTAATGTCTATACGGACAGTCGATACGCCTTTGCCACTGCCCACATACATGGGGAGATTTACCGAAGGCGAGGGCTACTGACCTCAGAGGGAAAGAAAATTAAAAACAAGACTGAAATATTGGCACTACTTAAAGCCCTATTTTTGCCTCAAAAACTGAGCATTATGCATTGTCTTGGCCACCAAAAAGGCCACAGCCCGGAGGCAAAAGGAAACCGATTGGCAGATGCTGCTGCCAAGGAGGCTGCCCTAAAAACCATCAGCACCTCCCGAGCCTTTCCCCTGACTGATTTGGGGGATACACAGCCATCCCGGTGCCCACTGCCATATAGTCAAGAGGACATCGATCTCCTAAAGAAAATGGGGGCCACCTATGACCCCAAAGAGCAACATTGGGTTTTTAAAGGAAAGACTGTTGTGCCAATGAGACATACCTATGAGCTGATAAAGTACCTGCATAAGTTGACCCATCTAGGACCAAAAAAGATGAAGACTTTGCTAAAACGAGAGGAAACTGGCCCCTACCTTCTGGACAGAGATAGGGCCCTACAAAAGGTGACTGATGAATGTAAAGCCTGTGCTCAAGTAAATACAGGCAAACCCAAGCTTGGATTGGGGGTCCGGGTATGAGGACATCGTCCTGGCGTACACTGGGAGATTGACTTTACAGAAGTTAAGCCCGGGCTCTATGGGTATAAGTACCTCCTGGTATTCGTAGACACCTTCTCAGGGTGGGTGGAAGCTTACCCCACCAAACGTGAAACAGCAAAGGTGGTGACAAAAAAACTTCTGGAAGAAATCTTTCCAAGGTACGGGATGCCCCAGGTACTGGGTACTGATAACGGGCCCGCCTTCGTCTCCCAGGTAAGTCAGTTGGTGGCCAAACTCTTGGGGATTGAATGGAAATTACATTGTGCATATAGACCCCAAAGTTCAGGACAGGTAGAACGCATGAATAGAACAATTAAGGAGACTTTATCTAAATTAACGCTTGCAACTGGCTCTAGAGACTGGGTGCTCCTCCTGCCATTGGCCTTGTATAGGGCCCGCAATACTCCAGGCCCCCATGGACTGACTCCCTTTGAGATATTGTATGGGGCCCCACCCCCATTCATCAACTTTTTCGATTCAAATATTGCTGATTTTGCTAATAGCCCTTCTCTGGAAGCTCATTTGCAGGCGTTGCAGATCGTACAAAGAGAGGTCTGGAAACCACTCGCTGCAGCCTACCAAGACCAACTGAGCCAGCCTGTGGTACCGCATCCTTTCCAGATAGGAGATGCTGTATGGGTCCGCAGACACCAGACTAAGAACTTGGAACCTCGGTGGAAAGGCCCTTACACTGTCCTCCTGACTACCCCAACGGCACTAAAAGTTGACGGCATCGCAGCCTGGATCCACGCTTCCCACGTCAAAGCCGCCCACACCACCGGAAAAGCAGAGCCAATTGCGACCACAGCATGGAGAGTTCAGCGCACCCAAAATCCTTTAAAGATAAGACTTACCCATGGGGCCCCTTGACTATTATATGGGCTCTGTTGAGGCTGGGAATGGCAACCCGAGAGGGGAGCCCACATCAGGTATACTCTCTGACGTGGCAAATTCAGTCCCAAAGCGGGGAGATTGTTTGGGAAACCCAGGGCAACCATGCGCTTAACACCTGGTGGCCCACTCTAACACCTGACTTCTGCCAGCTAGCCGCGAGACTGGATTCCTGGGACATTGCCGATGCAGACCATTCTAAACTAGACACCATCATGGAACCCACCTCGGGAGGGCAAGGCGTAGAAGGCTGTTCCAGCCCTAGAAGAAGATGCATATTAGCAGGAGCATACTTTTTCTTATGCCCCAGGGACGGTAGATCTAAAGCCCAGGCTTATAAATGTGAGGGATACGAAAAGATGTTTTGTGCAGCAGGGGGTTGTGAAACAACGGGGGATGCTTACTGGAATCCCACATCCAGTTGGGACAAGATAAGGGTAACCCGAGGTTGGAATCGGCCACCCCTAGAATGGTGGCCAAACGACTACAAAGGGGGATGTTGGGGAGAGGACCACTCAAAAGAATGGGGTGACTTTCAATACTCTAATGGAACTTGTCTGCCACTCAAAATTGACTTTACGGATGCTGGGAAAAGAGCCACAGAATGGCAGCAGGGCTATACCTGGGGCTTCCTATGGTACAAAATAAATAGGGGACTAACTTTCAACATTAAACTTAAGGTAGAAACAACAATCCATTCTGTCGGGCCCAATCGGGTCTTAACCTTCCAGAGATTAAATCGGGTCTCAGCCCCCCAGAGATTACCCTCCCGGCCGACACCCGCCATACCCCCACCAACACGGGCCCCCGTTATCGTTCCACCTCGGTCCTTCTCCTCACCCATTCCCTTGGTTCCAAGACCTCCTCCTTACTATAAAGGGACGGCTATAATGAGTAGTTACTCTGTATACACCTCGGCACCCCTCGGCTGCACCTCTCCCCCTCTACAAGAAATGACCTTGCCAGAGGTCTCGGGAAGGGGACTTTGCATAGGAAATGTTCCTACAACCCACCAAGCCTTATGCAATACCATCGAAAAACCATCTGTTAGACCTAGCTGCTCCCCCTGGAGCTTATTGGGCATGCGGCACAGGTTTGACCCCCTGTGTCTCAACCGCTATGCTGAATTCTGATTATTGTGTCCTGATAAAATTATGGCCCCCTGCACAGACAGTTCCCCCACCTGATTCAGCCCCCAAAATGGTTGATAGGTTGTTTGACCTCATTACCACTCCACCTTCCCACCGCCTTGGGACAGAGAATAGACTATTCAATTTGGTACAGGGAGCTTACTTAACTCTCAATTATACAGACCCTAACAAAACTCAAGATTGTTGGCTATGCTTGGTCTCAGGACCCCCTTATTATGAAGGGGTGGCCGTGATGGGAGAATATTCCAATTACACCTCTGCACCCCCTAGCTGCACTTCCCTCCCTCAACACAGGTTGACCCTGTCAGAGGTCTCTGGTAAGGGGCTCTGTATAGGAAATATTCCCACAATCCATCGGGCCTTATGTAATACAACCCAAAAGCTATCTGTTGGATCCTATTACTTAGCCGCCCCCAATGGGACCTATTGGGCATGTAGTACTGGCCTGACCCCATGCGTGTCCACTCAAGTGCTAAATATATCCTCTGATTACTGTGTTTTGGTTGAATTATGGCCCAAGATTATATACCATGACCCTGAATACATTTATAGCCACTTTGAAGGGGGACCCCGATTCAGGAGAGAACCAGGGTCCCTAACTCTGGCCTTATTACTGGGAGGTATTACTATGGGAGGTATAGCGGCAAGGGTGGGCACAGGAACTGCAGCTCTTATGGAAACCAGTCAATTCAGACACCTCCAGGCAGCCATGCATACAGACATTAAAACACTGGAGGAATCGGTTAGTGCCCTTGAAAAGTCATTAACCTCCCTTTCAGAAGTGGTCCTCCAAAATAGAAGGGGGTTAGACATACTGTTTTTACAAGAAGGAGGGCTATGCGCAGCCTTAAAGGAAGAATGCTGTTTCTATGCAGACCATACTGGGTTGGTAAGGGACAACATGGCAAAACTTAGAGAAAGATTAAAGCAGAGACAAAAGCTGTTTGAATCACAACAAGGGTGGTTCGAAGGATGGTTTAATAAGTCTCCCTGGTTTACAACTCTATTGTCTTCTTTGATGGGTCCCTTAATTATTCTCCTTCTGATACTCCTGTTTGGGCCCTGCATCTTAAACCGCTTGGTACAGTTTATAAAAGACAGACTGTCAGTCATTCAGGCCCTAGTACTGACCCACCAGTATCATATGTTACAACAACAAGAAACTGAAGTTCCATAACTACTTTGAGTAAAAGATTTGCAAAAAAAAAAAAATGAGGGAATGAAGGACCCTACAACCCCCCCAGGACCTGCAGCTAGCCGGCTCTCATGAGAATATCCTGTTTGTCTGAGACCCTCAGGACTCTTTCAGGACCTGCAGCTAGCCGGCTCTCATGAGAACATCCCGTTTTCCTATAGTTAGCACATTATGTCAAACTTAGAATATCAGCAGTTTACAAAAGAAACAATTCCCCTATAAAAGATCCCAGTTTAACTGAAGTGGGAGGATTAATACAGACAGATGGGTATAAGTTAACACAACTTTAATGAAAATAGCACACTCACGCAACCAAAGTTCCAGCGATGCACCGAAACAGGAAACAGGAAGCGCAGCCGCGTCTGCGCGCCCGAATTTATCCGTAAACATTTTCCCGAGTCTGTCCTGCCCCCAAAGGCGGGCTCTCCCTACATCTCCCCCTTTTGTCTAAATAAGACAGAACTAAACTAACTACAACTATGAACAATAATAACAAATAATAAATATAACAAACAATATTGAGAACAAAAGTTTTACCAGACACTCTATCTCAAGGAGTCTAAATGATGTAGAGAGTAATTACAATTATATAATCTTCAACTCCGTCAAAGATCTGAGAAGGGAGTAAGTGTTACTTAACAAATGAGAAATATCCAAAATGTGCCAAAAATGACAGTGACAACTGACTACCTGGGCAATCACCCAAATTCTAGTTCGCAATGTTGAGTCAACCAACTTTGGCTAAGGCCTAACATAACTGACATGCCATTACCAAATGCAAGGAACTTTCTTAGAATTATCCTACCCTGTCTTGGCAAGATAAGACAATCCTGTTTCATATATTTGTCAGTAGTTGAGGATTGGGCTTTTCTTAACCCAAAGGCCAGTTCTGCCAAGAAGACAAGCTCCCAGTAGAGTGTCTTTGGTGCTCAACGTTCTCTCGGGAGTAGAGTGGCGTTGCCAGGAGTAATTGTGTCTCGTAGGCACAGAATTCTAGGTTAGATTAAAGGCCATTTTTCTACAGCTCTTTAAAGAGGCTGAAGATTATACTATCTATACTAAATATAATCTCTGGGTAACTAGAAGACCTGATTAATCTAAAAATAAACATGACAAACATATAATTCTCAATACCTATCTAACTTGAAGACTAAAAGAATAAACAGTTGTGCAATATATGAAGACAATGATCTTCATCTGTGAACAATGTCATTACATATCAAATGTAAACAATGATATTACATAAATAGTATCAGAGGTAGAGATGTACATTGTAATATAGTAGATGTATCAATACAATATAAGCATACTCTTATACAAAAATAGAGGTAGGAACACTCACATTCAATATTCAATATATCAATATACAGGAAACAGTACCAATACAATTTTCTAAAAACAGTAACTCACAAATACCAATCATCCCATCAAACCAGTTAATCCTCCCCCCTTTTTTTTGAACATACTCCTAATTTCATAAAACATCTCCCCATCCCCTCAACCCCAAACCAACCATTAAAAGATGTCCGTAACCCCGAGGGCAAACTCTGTTGGGAGAGGGGACGTCGTTCTCTAAGATTGCTTCAAGCTGACATGGGGGCGACGTTCTTCTTAGGGGCTCCTGTGAAAGCAAATGATGGTAAAATTCCATAATTAACCTTTGACCTAAGAAAATTGTAACTAGTCTCTGTGCGTTTTGAGAATGTCTGGCCAGAGTGTTGTCAAAAATGTGCACCATTTGAAATTGACTTGTGCAGTTGGTACCAAAAAACAAGTCTAATATCAGCGCTTGAAGAAAAAAAATTCATGACGTCATAAAAACCAGGTTGAGTTGATGTTGTGGGGCCCCATCTTCATCCTGGAAACTTGAAAGATTACTGTAGGAAAATTTGTTGTTTGTTATGGGAAATTTAGACATTAACCACAAGGACACATGCTGACATACAAAGAAAGACACAGATATGAGGAAAAGCAAAGAAAGTTTATCAAGTATATAATTATTCTTATTCTGTCCTGTTTCATGGCTCCTGATCTGAGACAGAAACTCTGAGATACCTCTTGTCAACAGGCTTGAAATTGAAAAGGGACTGAGCCATAGTCCAACACCAAAACCAGCTCTACATACATATAAAGAAGTGTTCAATAAAACATATAGATATATATATATATAAAATCAATACTTACTTATCCTCAGTGGGTTGTAACTATTTTCCATCCATCAACAATTAACTATTCAGGGTCCCTTAAATTCTTTGAAGATCAGTATTTACCTGTGGAGATAAGAAAAGAACCCTGCCCCCAACCTATTTACTTTACTTACCATCAGCATGCTCGCCATCCTTGTGAATGAATTGTTATTTATCTTTTTCAAATGACTTTTCCTCTTCATACCGAACCTTTATTAATTTTGATGGTATCCACAATTTTTCTTCACCTGTGGAGATAAGAGCAAAACCCCTTCCCCAACGCAGCACATCTCCTGGCTTCCATTGTGAGGTCAGCACATCCTTGAAATAAACTGGTTGATTCAGTTCAGTAGACTTTTCCATTATCCAATGTCTTTCTGCAGCTGTTGTTCCCTTCTCATTAGCATTAAGAAAATTCAAGGTTAACAAAGCATTATGGAACCTATTTCTGGGGGTGTTTTCCACCCCTTTCTGTTTGTTCAACATATCCTTTATAGTTCTATTTGATCTTTCTATAACTGCTTGACCTGTGGGATTGTAGGGTATACCTGTAACAAGCTTGATATTGTAATAGTCAAAAAACCGTTTCATTTTCCTAGAGACATAAGCAGGGCCATTATCTGTCTTTATCTGTGTAGGTATACCCATGATAGCCATGACTTCTAATAAATGAGTGATTACTGAATCAGCTTTTTCTGAACTTAAAGCAGTTGCCCACTGAAAACCTGAATAAGTGTCAATGGTGTGGTGAACATACTTCAATTTGCCAAACTCTGCAAAATGGAACACATCCATCTGCCAGATTTCATTCCTATGGGTGCCCTTAGGATTAGCCCCTGCTGGCAGTGGCATTTGGTTATAGAAAGAGCAGGTAGGGCATTTCTTTACAATCTCCTTAGCTTGTTGCCATGTAATAGAAAACTCTTTCTTCAAACCTTTGCTATTAACATGATGTTTTTAATGAAATTCAGAGGCTTGTAGCACACTACCAATCAATAATTGATCAATATCTGCATTACCTTGTGCTAGAGGACCTGGCAGACGCGTATGGGATCGGATGTGTGTTATGTACATAGGGCAGAGCCTGTTCCTGATCAAATCCTGAACCTGGATAAACAATGAGGTTAGTTCTGTATCATCGGGTATAAATTCAGCAGTTTCAATATGTAAAATAACTTTCTGCATATTGTGAATCAGTAACTATATTAATAGGCTCTTTAAAATCCCTTAGCACCATAAGAATGGCATATAATTCTGCCTTCTGGACAGAATCATAAGGACTTTGTTCCACCTTGCCCAAGTCTTCTGACTTGTAACCTGCCTTCCCTGTTTTATTGGCATCAGTATAGAATGTACGGGCTCCGGTTATTGGAGCATCGCGGACGATTCGAGGAAGGATCCAAGAAGTTCTCTTTATGAAGTTAAGCCTCTTGCTCTTAGGATAGTTGTTATTAATGTCTCCCCAAAAATTAGCACAAGCTCTTTGCCATGGTTCATTATCTTCCCATAATTTCTTTAGTTCATCAGCAGTGAAAGGCACTATAATTTCTGCTGGGTCTATGCCTGCTAGTTGACGAAGTCTCAGCTTGCCTTTTATAATTAACTCAGAGACTTTTTCCACATAAGTTTTGAGT
Organism: Microtus agrestis; assembly: GCA_902806775.1. NCBI lineage: Eukaryota > Metazoa > Chordata > Mammalia > Rodentia > Cricetidae > Microtus > Microtus agrestis. The sequence goes on from CADCXT010000671.1 coordinate 39,535, forward strand.
TTCTTACTTGGTTTATGTGGTAAAAAGATCCATTCCAAGATAATATCATCTCTCTGCATTAATATTCCTGTAGGAGAAATTTTTGATGGTAATATGACGAGAATACAATCGAGCTCTGGATTCACCCTGTCCACATGTGCCTGTTGTAATTTTTCCTCAATCATTGTCAATTCCTTTTCTGCTTCAACCGTTAATTCTCTGGGACTGTTTAAATCTTTATCACCTTCCAAGGTTTTGTTCAAATGAATTATTAGATCAGGTGTTATTCCAATAGCTGGTCGTAGACTGGAAATGTCTCCTAACAGTCTTTGAAAGTCATTAAGAGTCCGTAGACGATCTCTCCTAATTTGTGCCTTTTGTGTCTTAATTTTTTGCAAACCTATTTTATAACCTAAGTAATTAACGGAATCTCCCTTCTGTATTTTTTTCAGGAGCAATTTGCAATCCCCATTTAGGTAAAAGTATCTTTATTTCTTCAAACAGTCTGTTTAAGGTATCCATGTTTGGATCGGATAACAATATGTCGTCCATGTAATGATATATTATAGAGTTAGGAAATTTCTTGCGTATTATTTGCAATGGTTGGTTCACAAAATATTGGCACAAGTAGGGGCTATTTAACATACCCTGGGGGAGGACGGCCCAGTGGTACCTCTTGGAAGGTTGAGAATTGTTGTAAGTAGGCACGGTGAAGGCAAATTTTTCTCTATCTTCCTTTCGTAAAGGTATTGTGAAAAAACAATCCTTTAAATCAATAACTATAAGAGGCCATCCTTTTGGTAATAAGGAGGGCAAAGGGAGTCCAGATTGCAGAGGGCCCATAGGTTGAATAACCTTGTTGATAGCTCTGAGATCTGTCACCATTCTCCATTTACCTGATTTTTTCTTAACCACAAATACAGGAGAATTCCAAGGGCTGGTAGATTCTTCTATGTGTCCAGCATCCAATTGCTCTTGTACCAGCTGTTCTAAAGCCTGTAACTTTTCCTCAGTTAGAGGCCATTGTTTTGTCCATATTGGTTTCTCCGTCAACCATTTTAGAGGCAAGGCTGTTGGTATCTCTGAAGAAGCTTCGATTGCTTGTTCTTGTATGGCCTGAATGGCCGGTTTTCTCCGTTTATAATATCTTTTAATATTATTTTCAGAAGTATAGGCTCTAGAAGTAGCAGGAATGTTAACTTGGGTATTCCATTGTTGTAATAGGTCACGACCCCATAAATTCATTGCAATATTGGCTACACATGGCCTTAGTTTTCCTATTTGTCCTTCAGGGCCTATACATTCAACCCATCTCGTGCTCTGTCTTACTCGAGATAGAGTTCCAATTCCCAGGAGCTGAACATTTACATTCTGAAGGGGCCAATACGGATGCCAAGATTCTGGAGTAATGATACTTACATCGGCACCTGTGTCCAGCAGGCCAGTAATAAAAATGCCATTTACACATACCCTCAGCTTAGGTCTTTGATCATTTATAGAAGTTTGCCGAAACACACGTAACTCATCTTTCTGATCATTATTATTTGTAACCGTAGGCATGGGGTTTCCTAATTGTCCTGATGAGGCACGTTCTCCGCTGAAACTGGAAATGACTGAACCATGTGTGCCATGGGGGCCTGTGAGGCCCCCTCTCCCGTTTCCCGTCTGTATTAGGTTGCCTTGTCTATCCCTTGTAGATCTGCATTCATTTGTCCAGTGTCTGCCCTTTCCACATCTTCTACATAAACCTGAAGGCTGAGTCCTCCTATTTCTATTATTTCTAGAGAATGCATTATTTCTGAATGTCCGTTGTTTACAATTTCTCTGCATATGACCCATTTTGCCACAATTAAAACATTTGGTATTCTGGTATCTTCTTTTACCATTGGAAATTGCTTCTTCTACCCATGCTTCAGTGCCATAAGCAAATGTATCAACATCCATTGTATGTAAGACCCATTCTTCCAAGGGCGCTGATCTGCGCTTTAAAGGCGCCACAATCCTTTTGCATGTTACATTTGCATTTTCATAAGCCAAGGTCTCAATCATTATGTGCCTTGTGTCCGGGTCAGGTATCCCTATTTGCACAGCATCAGTAAGTCTTTGTAAAAAATCACTAAAGGGTTCTCTCTGACCTTGTTTAATGGTGAGAAATGATTCTGTTTTCTGTCCTGGATCTTGTACCCTATTCCAAGCTCTTAAGGCTGCTGTAGTGCACAAGAAGAGTGTGTCTTCATCCAAATTAGCCTGTTCTTGAGGGTCAGAAAAGAGTCCTTCACCTAGAATTTTATCTATGGAAACGTCATTTCCCTTTGTCTTTTCTTGCTGTTCTAAACGTCTAGCCTCTTCCCTGAATAAGCATTTCCATCTTAATTCCGGCCCACTCTCAAGGACTGCAGCAGTCAGTTGTAGCCAATCAGTAGGGGTCGCTCTGTTTAACGTGGCCCAAGATTTTAGCATCTCTTTAACAAAAGAGGAATGCATCCCAAAAGACATGACAGCCTGTTTAATTTCTTTGAGATCATTCATACGAACAGGCTCCCATGTATCTTCCTTGATGACCCTAGGTTTTTTCGAACCAATCACCTTCTCTGTTGTTATTACTGGAAAGGCAGATAAAGCTGTAGGTAGAGCTTTGTGGAAATTGTCCCGGAGGGATTTACCCACAGGTGTAGTTAAAATTTGCCTTTCTACCGTGTGTTCTTCTTCATCAGAATTCAGAAATTCCTCAATCTTTTCAATTCTATTCACCATTGCCTTCTGCAATGTCTGTATCTCCTGTCCAAAATTACGTTCCAAAGCCTTCATTGAGGTTTCGAAAGTATGAAGTTTGTCCAGTAGAGATAAGTTCTCATCTTTGGACATAATTTTCATGGCATAAACCGTGCCTTCTTGTATTGACAATCTTTCCATCAATCTATCATAAGCTTTAGACAAGATTTGATTGTCACATTCAACCGTTCTGATTCTCTCAGTTAATGTTTCAATCCCTTCAGAAAGTGACTTTTGAAATTTACGATTTAATTCAGCTGTTCCTTCTTCCATATTAATGAATTTCTCCTTAATATCAGCCAATAATGTTTCAGTTCCTACAGAAAGGGATTGAAGTTTACAGTCCAACTCAGCTCTTTCCTTTTCCATATTAACGAATTTCTCCTTAATATCAGCCAATAATGTTTAAGTTCCTACAGAAAGAGATTGAAGTTTATGGTCCAACTCAGCTCTTTCCTTTTCCATATTAATGAATTTTTCCTTAATATCAACCAATAATGTTTCAGTTCCTACAGAAAGGGATTGAAGTTTACAGTCCAACTCAGCTCTTTCCTCTTCCATATTAACGAATTTTTCCTTAATATCAACCTGAATCTTTTCTAAATTTTGCTCAGTTAGCAGAGTCTTGTTAGACAAGGATCTGTTATCTTCCTGTATAACGTCAATCTGATTCTTGAGAATATGATAGTCATTTTTAATAGATTTTAGCCGCTCTACCTCTGTTTTAAGAATCCTGGATTCGTCTCCAATAATTTTCAGTTGTTTTACCTCTGTCCTAAGTATCCTGGATTCGTCTCTTAAAGACTCTATCATATCCTTGCTGTCAAACCATTTAGTGCCAAGGAAAATTACCAATCCCAGAAGAATGCATAGATGTGGGGTGCTAGACACCTCTTGTAAGATCTCCCACATGGCACACTAAAAGAAACCGTTAAAATACTCTAGAGTGACGTTCTCCGACATTTTTTTTTAAATAAGGAAAAAAAATTTTTACCTGCAATGACTGGTTTCTGCCAGAGGTGGCAGAAGAGTCCACTTGAGTCCACGTGGAGAGCCGATCTGAAACAACTCAAAACCGAAATTTATCGTTCCGCCTGAGGATTTATAATTTGTGTGAAGAGGTTATTTTGAATCAGTTCAAGTCCACCGCTGTGGCGGTTTGCTCAGGCAAGCGCACCCGGAAGCACAATGAAAGCCCCAGAGCAGTAGCGGCGGGAGCCCGCGCTCGGGGGAGGGTGCTGGGTTGGCCGGTGCTGACGGCGGCTTCTCTAGCAAACCGCGCGGCCGGCGCCAGACGCCGAGGTCAAGGAGCCCGCGGGGAGAAGCTAGCAGAAGCGGCCTCAGCGCCACCCGCTCGCGCTCGCTGGGAGAGGCGAGCAAAGGCGGTCTCAGCACTGCCCAGGCCGCCGGCTTGGGGGATGTGCACTGCAGCCACCGGGATTTCCCCCGGACCTGCTGTAAGTTGCGGGGTGGGGACAAGTCCCACGTTGGTTCGCCAAAATGAAGTGGGAGGATTAATACAGACAGATGGGTATAAGTTAACACAACTTTAATGAAAATAGCACACTCACGCAACAAAAGTTCCGGCGATGCACCGAAACAGGAAACAGGAAGCGCAGCCGCGTCTGCGTGCCCGAATTTATCCGTAAACATTTTCCCGAGTCTGTCCCGCCCCCAAAGGCAGGCTCTTCCTACATTTAACTGCTGTAACGTCATTTCCCAAGGCTCTTGACGAACAAATGTAAGTGCAGAATGAGGTCAGAGCACCTGGCTGCAAAACAGGATATTTGTGACATAGGATGTCTATACAATAGACCATAAATCTATCCTGGGAAGGGAAGAACCAAAGGGAAACAGGATGTCTGTTACCATAAGGTTCTGCTAAAAAAAAGGAAAAACCACTTATGCCCCCTGCCCCATTCTAATAACCACGCATCTGCTTCTGTAACTATGCTTCTTGCCGCCCTCTTCCCTATAAAAAGACCTTCCCCCAGTCTGGAGGCGCGCAAGTCCTCCGAGAGACTTTGTCGCCCCAGGTACCTGGTATCTGAATAAACCTCTTGCTATTTGCATCCGTGTGGTCTCGGCCTGTTCCTTGGCTTCGGGGGAGTCTGCTCCAGGGGGAAAATCCTCTTCGAGGGTCTTTCATACCCAATCCAATATCTTGAAACCATTCCATTTCCTGTATCCATGCCAGCATCCTGTACACATTCAATTTTTCTATACCCATTCCAACGTCCTAAATCCCTTCTTCGTCCCATAATTATGTCAACATCCTGTACCCATTCCATTTTCCTGTACCCGTACAAACATCCTGAAACCCGTCCATTTCCTATATCCATGCCAACTTCCTGTACCCATTCCATCTTCCTGTACCCATTCTAAAATCCTGGAACCATTCAATTTCCTGTACGCACGCCAACATCCTGTAACCCATCCATTTTTCTGTACCCATTCCAACGTCCTGAATCCCTTCTTCTTTCCGTACCCATGCCAACATCCTGTACCCATAACATTTTCCTGTACCCATTCGAACACCCAAACCCATTCCATTTCCTGTACCCATTTCAACGTCCTGAAACCATTCCATTTCCCCGTACCAATTCCAACATCATGAAAACCTTCAATATCCTGTACCCATGCCAAGATCCTCTACCCACTCCATTTTCCTGTACCCATACCAACTCCCTGAATCCCTTTCTCTTCCCGTACCCAAGAAAATATCCTGTAACCATTTCATCTTTCTGTACCAATTCCAAAATCCTGAAAGCCTTCCATATCCTGTACCCATGCCAACAACTTGTACCCATTCCATTTTCCTGTACCCATTTTTAGGTCCTAAATCCCTTCTTCTTCCGGAACCCATGCAAACATCCTGTACCCATTCCATTTTCCTGTAACCATTCCAAAACCCTGAAACCATTCCATCTTCCTGTACCCATGCCAAAATCCTGTACCCATTACATCGTCCTGTACCCATTCACACATCTTGAAACCCTTCCATTTCCTATACCCATGCCAAAAGGCTGTACCCGTTCCATTTTCCTGTACCCATTCCAACATCCTGAATCACTTATATATTTTTTACCCAGGCCAACATCCTGAATCCCTTCTTCTTCCGGAACCCATGCAAACAACCTGTACCCATTCGATTTTCATGTACCCATTCCAACGTATTGAATCCCTTCCTCTTTTCATACCCATGCCAATATCCTGTACCAATTCCAAATTCCTGTACCAAATCCAACGTCCTGAAACCATTCCATTTCCTGTACCCATTCCAACATCCTGAAAACCTTCCATTTCCTGTACCCATGCCAACACCCTGTACGCATTCCATTTTCCTGTACCGATTCCAACATCCTGAAACCATTCCATATCCTGTACCCATTCCAACACACTGTACCCATTCAATTTTCCTGTACCGATTCCAACATCCTGAAACCATTCCATATCCTGTCCCCATGATATCATCCTGTACCTATTCCATCATCCTGTACCCATTTAAACGTCCTGAATCCCTTCCTCTTCTCATACCCATGTTAAGATCCTGTACCCAATTCATTTACTTGTACCCATTACAACATCCTGAAAATATTCCATTTCTTGTACCCATTCCAACCTCCTGAAATCCTTCCATTTCCTGTACCCATGCAAACATCCTGTACCCATTTCATCTTCCTGTAACCATTCCAAAACCCTGAGACCATTCCATTTTCATATACCCAACCCAACATGCTGGACCCATTCCATCTTCCTGTACCCATTCACACATCTTGAAACCCTTCCATTTCCTGTATCCATGCCAAAATCCTGTACCAATTCCATTTTACTGTACCCATTCCAATGTCCTAAATCCCTTCTATACCCTGTACCCATGCCAACATCCTGTACCCATTACATTTTCATGTACCCATTCCAATATCCTGAAACCATTCCTTTTTCTGTACCCATGCCACACACCTGTACACATTTCATTTTCCTGTACTCACTCCAACGTCCTGAATCCCTTCTTCTTCTCATAACCATGCCAACATCCTGTACCCATTCCATTTTCCTGTAACCATTCAAACATCCTGAAACCGGTCCATTTCCTATACACATGTGAACGTCCTGTACCCAATTCATCTTCCCGTACCCATTCCAACATCCTGAAACCATTTCATTTCCTGTACCCATGCCAACATCCTGAACACATTTCATTTTCTTGTACCCGTTCCAATGTTCTGATTCCATTCCATATCCAGTACCCATGGCAACATCCTGTACCCTTTCTATATTCCTGTACACATGCCAACATCCTGTACCCATTCCAACATCCTCTTCCTCTTCCCGTACACATGCCTATATCCTATACCCATTCAATCTTCCTGTACCAAATCCAACATCCTGAAACCGTTCCGTATCCTGTACCCATGCCAACATCATGTACCCATTCCATTTTCCTGTACTCGTTCCAACATCCTGAAACCATTCCATCTTCCGGTACCAATCCAAGATGCTGAACCCCTTCCATTTCCTGTAACCAACTCAAAATGCTGTACCCAATCCATCTTCCTGTACCTATTCCAACATTCTGAACACATTCCTTTCATGGACCCATTCCAACCTCCTGTACACATTCTATCTTCCTGTACCCATTCCAATTGCCTGAATACTTTCCTCTTCTCATACCCTTGCTAACATCATGTACCCATTCCATGTTCCTGTACCCATTCAAACATCCTGAAACCATTCCATTTCCTGTACCCATGCCAACATCCTGTACCCATTCCATTTTCCTGTACACATTACAACATCCTGAAACCCTTCAACTTTCTGTACTCATGCCAACATCTGTACCCATTCAATTTTCCGGTTCCCATTCCCACATTCTGAAACCATTCCATTACCTGTATTAATGCCAACATCCTGTACCCATTTCATCTTCCTGTACCCATTGCAACATCATGAAACCATTCCATATCCTGAACTAATGCCAACAAACAGTACCCATTCTACATTTCTGTAACCATTAAAACATCATGATACACTTTCGTTTCCTGTACGCATGCAAATATCCTCTACCCATTCCATCTTCCTGTCCGATTCCAACATCCTGAAACCCTTCCATTTCCTGTACGCACGAAAACATCCTATACTGATTCCATCTTCCTGTACCCATGCCAACATCCTGAAACCATTCCCTTTTCCTGTACCGATTACAACATCATGAAACAATTCCTTTTCATGTACACATGCCAACATTTTGTACCCATTCCATCTTCCTGTAGAGATGCCATATTCCTAAAACCATTCCATTTCCTGTACCCATGCCAACATCCTGTACCCATTCCATTTTCATGTACACCCATTCAAACATCCTGAAACGCTTCCATTTTCTGTACCCATGCCAATATCCTGTACCCATTCCATCTTCCTGTACCCATTCCAACATCCTGAAGCCCTTCCTTTTCCTGAACCAATGCCAACATCCTTAACCCATTCCACCATCCTGAATCCCTTCCTCTTCCGGTAACAATGAAAACATCATGTACCCATTCAACTTTTCTATATCCATTTGAACATTCTGAAACCCTTCCATATCCTGTACCCCTGCCAACATTCTGTACCAATTCCATGATCCTGTATCCATTCCAACATCCTGTACCCATTCTCACATCCTGAAACCCTTCCAATTCCTGTACACATGCCAGCATCCTGTACCCATTCTATCATCCTGAAACTTTTTCAATTCCTGTAACCATGCCAACATCCTGAAACCATTCCATTTTCCTTTACTGATTCCAACATCGTGAAACCTTGCATGTCCTATACACATGCCAACAACCTGTACCTATTCCATTTTCCTGTACCCATTCCAACATCCTGAAACCCTTTCATATCCTGCACCTTTCCAACATCCTGTACCCATTCCATCTTCCTGTACCATTCCAAAATCCTGAACCCCTTCCATTTTCTGTACCCATCCCAACGTCCTGTACCCAAGCCATCTTCTTATACCCATTCCAACATCCTGAACCAATTCCATTTCCTGTACCCATGCCAACATTCTGTACCCTTTCCAATGGCCTGAATACGTTTCTCTTCCCGTACCCATGAAGACATCCTGTACCCATTACATTTTCCTGTATCCTTTTGAACATCCTGAAAGCCTTCCATATCCGGTACCCATGGCAACATCCTGTACCCATTACATTTTCCTGTACCCAAACCAACCTCCTGAATCCCATCCTCTTCACATACCCATGCGAACATCGTGTACCCATTCCATCTTCCTATACCCATTTAAACACCCTGAAACCCTTCAATTTGTTGTACAGAAGCCAATATCCTGTACCCATTCCTTTTTCCTGTACCCATTCCAACATTCTGAAACCATTCCATTTCCTCTACCCATGCCAACATCCTGTACCCATTCCATTTTCCTGTACCGATACCAACATTCTGAAACTCTTCCATATACTGTAATCATGCCAACATCCTGTACCCATTCTATCTTCCTGTACACATTACAACATCCTGAAACCCTTCAATTTTCTGAACTCATGCCAACCTACTGTACCCATTCCATTTTTCTGTTCCCATTCCAACATCCTTAAGCCATTCCATATCCTGTAATAATGTCAACATCCTGTAGCCATTCCTTCTTCCTGTACCCATGGCAACATCCTGAAACCATTCCATATCCTGTACTAATGCCAACAAATTGTACCAATTCCATTTTCCTGTACCCTTTCCAACGTCCTGCATGACTTCCTCTTTCCGGACCCATGAAAACAGTCTGTGCCATTCCATCTTCCTGTACCCATGCCAGCATCCTGAAACACTTTCATGCCATGTACCTATGCCAACATCCTCTACCCATTCCATTTTCTACTCCGATTTCAACATCCTGAAAACCTTCCATTTCCTGTACACATGCCAACATCATGGACCCATTCCATCTTCCTCTATCCATGCCGACATCCTAAAACCATTCCATTTCCTGCACCCATGTCAACATCCTGTACCCATTCCGTTTTCCTGTAAACCCATTCAAACTTAATAAAACCCTTCCACTTCCTGTACCCATGCCAATATCCTGTACCCATTCCAACATCCTGAAACTCTTACATTTCCTGAACCCATGCCAATATACTATACCCGTTCCAACATCCTGAAACCATTCCATTACCTGTACCCATGCCAATATCCTGTACCCATTAGATCTTACTGTACCCATTCTACCATCCTGAATCCCTTCCTCTTCCTGTACCAATGAAAACATCGTGTACCCATTCCATTTTCCTGTATCTTTGTGAACATCCTGAAAGCCTTCCGTATCCGGTATCAGTGCCAATATCCTGTACACATTCCATCTTCCTGTACCCATTCCAACATCCTGAGCCCATTCCAATGTTCTGAAACCCTTCCATATCCTGTACCCATGCCAACATCCTGTACCCATTTTATGATCCTGTACCCATTCCAACACTCTGAAACCCTTTCATATCCTGTACCCATCCCAACATCTTGTACTTATTCCAACTTCCTGTATCCATTCCAACATGCGGAAAACTTTCTCTTTCCTGTACCCAGGCAGACATTCTGTAGCCATTCCATTTTCCTGTACCCATTCCAACGTACTGAATCGCTTCCTCTTCCCGTACCCATGCCAAGATCCTGTACCCATTCCACTTTCCTGTACCCATCCAACATCCTGAAAACCTTCCATTTCCTCTACTCCAGCCAACATCCTGTACCCATTCCATTTTCCTGTACCCATTCCAACATAATGAAACCCGTCCATATCCTGTACCCATGCCAACATCCTGTACCAATTCCATCTTCCTGAACCCATTCCAACATCCTGAAAACCTTCCATATCCTGTCCCCATACCAACATCCTGTACCTATTCCATCATCCTGTAACCATTCACACGTCCTGAATCCCTTCCTTTTCTCATACCCATGCCAAGATCCTGTACCCAATTCATTTTCTTGTACCCATTCCAACATCCTGAAACACTTCCATTTTTTTGTATGCATGCCAACATCCTGAACCCATTCCATTTTCCCGTACCCATTCTAACATTCTCAAAATATTTTGTTTCCTGTACCCATTCCAACATCCTGAAACCATTCCATTTCCTGTACCCATCCCAATATCCTGTACGTAGTCGATCTTCCTGTACCCATTCCAACATCCTAAAACCTTCCATTTCCTGTATCCATGCCAATATTCTGTACACATTCCATTTTCCTGTACCCATTCCAACGTACTGAATCTCTTCCTCTTCTAATACCCATGCCAAGATCCTGTACCAATTACATTTTCTTGTACCCATTCCAACATCCTGAAACCCTTCCATTTCCTGTACCCATGCAAACATCTTCCTCTACCCATTCCAAAACCCTGAAACCATTCCATCTTCCTGTAACCATGCCAACAATCTGTAACCAGTCCATCTTCCTGTACCTATTCACAAATTCAAACCCTTTCATTTCCTGTACCCATGCCAACATCCTGTACCGATTGCAACATCCTGAAACTCTTCCATATCCAACAAACCCTTCCATATCCTGATCCCATGCCAATATCCTGTACTTTTTCGATCTACATAAACCCATTTCTACATACTGTAACCCTTCCATTTCCTGTACTCATGCCACCATCCTGTACCCATTCCATTTTCCTGTACTGATTCCAACATCCTGAAACCCTTCCATATCCTGTACCCATGCACACTTCCTGTACCCATTCCATTTTCCTGTTCCATTCCAACATCCTTAAACCATTCCATATCCTGTACTAATGCCAACATCCTGTACCTATTCCATCTTTCTGTACCCATTCTATCATTCTGAACACATTCCATTTCCTGTACCCATTCCAACCTGTGAATCCCTTCCTATTCCCATACCCATGATAACATCCTGTACCCATTACATTTTCCTGTACTCATTTGAACATCCTGAAAGCCTTCCATACTCGGTACTCATGTCAAAATCCTGTACCCATTCCATTTTCCTGTACCCATTCCAACGTCCTGAATCCCTTCCTCTTCCCGTACACATGCCAACATCCTGTACCCATTCCATTTTCCTGTCACCATTCAAACATCCTGAAACCCTTCCATTTCCTGTACCATGCCAACATCCTGAAACCATTCCATTTCATGTACCCATGCCAACATCCTGTAACCATTGCATATTCCTGTAATCATTCCAACGTCCCTAAATCCTTCCATATCCTGTACCCATGCCAACATCATGTACACTTTCCATATTCCTGTTCCCATTCCAACATCCTGAAACCATTCCATATCCTGTTCTAATGCCAAAATCCTCTACTGTTTTAATTGGAGCGGCGGGGCTGCATGCCCAGCACCATGGCCGTCCACACCGCTAGCTTTACTCGAAATAATTACATGGACAATGTATTCTTTTATGCACTGCTTGGCCCATTATCTTCAACCTCTTATCCCATTTCTAATCATCTATGTAGTACCATGAGTTGCACTTACCAGGAAGATTCTAGCCTATGTCCATCCTTGGTCTGAGCTTCATGCCTCTGCCTCGGAGAGCAGAGCTATCGCAAGGGGAGCGTGGCATCTCTGTCTGAGGCGTCTGGCTCTGAGCAGAGCTGCATGATTTCTGATCTCAATTCCTCTTCCTCTCAGCATTTTCTTCGGTTTACTCCACCCACCTATGTTCTAACCAATCGGGCCAAGCAGTTTATTTATTGCTTATCCAATGAAATCAACAGATTGATATATGACACTCCCACATCACTTCCCCTTTTTTGTTTAAACAAAAAGGAAAGGCTTTAACTTTAACATAGCAAAATTACATATAACAAAATAGTTATCAAGTAAAAATTACAATAATCTTTATCGTAACTAAGGAAAAGTATAACTATAACTAACTATTCTTAACTCCATCAAAGACTCCAGAAAGATACAATATTACCTAAGCAAACAAGAAATAAGCAACTTTCAAACTCTAGAAATGACAGAGGCATCTCGCTGCCTGTACAGTCACCCAAAGTTCCTCTGTACCGTTGGGGCATCCATCTTCGGCCTAAAGGCCGATAGATTCCAGAAGACATTTCCACAAAGCAGGAACTTTCAAAGGCAGTCACTATCTGCTTGTCCTGAAGAATGTCTTGCAGACTCTTTAAAGAATCAGGAATCCAGAAAGGTCATCTCATTTTTAGGCAAGTTCATCAGTCCTCTCTCTGCAGGTTCTCTGTGTCCAGTTTATGCAATAGTCCAGGCAAGAGTAGTTTTCTTGCCCAAATGGCTATCAGACTTCATAAGGAACCTCTTCGATGCCCATCTTCTTCTTGAAGTAGATTGGTGCTGCCAGGAGCAGAGTGTCTCATTGTCATGAAAAGTCCTAAGTTATTAAAACATTAAATAGCATATTCCATAGTCTTTCAAAGATATGAAGAATGCCTATCTAACTAAAATATATATCTATATATCTAGAAAATCTAACATAACTACAAGCTTGACTATTATCAATGATTATCCATTAACAACCTATATACATTACATTTTTAAATGAACTACAAAATCACAATACCTTAATCAAGATAAGAAATACATATACCTATAACAAAACTGACCTTAAATCTCTATCAATAAAGCAAAATCTATACTAATGCAAATTATTCATATCTATATCATATCCCCCTTTAAATGTAAAAGAACATTTAGAAACCATTTTTGGGAATATGGGCACAGTTATTTCTCTCCAAACTGCTTCCTGCTGAATGGGGGCGTCGTTAATTAGGTCTTTCATGGTATAACCTGTGTGCTAGTTTCATCTCAGTTGGCAGTTGAGTGAAGCAATTTTCTGAAGATGTTCACAGAAACACTTCATGAGGGCGTCGTCTATCATACCATATCAGAATAGAAGAAATGAACAGGGTCTCATCCTCTGTGAAAACAAAACCAGAAACTCCTTTCCAAAGTATCATGTCCTTAGATCCAAATCTCAAAGTCAAGGCATTTTCAGAATATCTATGTTGGATTAGTTCAGGAGCATTTATAAACAAATACCTTTTAGCAGCTGTTGCTCCTTCCTCAGCATTCAAACAATTCAAAGAGAGCAGAATAGCATACAGTATCAAAATTCTCTGTGTATTTTCCATCTTTATACGGCTTTATTTTAACTCTATTTCGTTTATTTTTACTTTTATTTTATATTTTCTGTATCTTTGTCCTGAAATAACTCTGTAGACCAGGCTGTCCTTGAACTCTCAGAGATCCACCTGTCTCTGCTTCTAGGCACTGGGATTAAAGGCATGTGCTACCACACCTTGAAGTCACAGAGGTCAATCTCCCTCTGCCTCCAAAGCGTTGGCATTAAAGGTGTGTACTACCACACCCAACTACTCTCTTCCTTATTTTTGTTTTTTACTTTAAAAACTTTAACTTTTAGTCTGCATATATTTTTAACACTGTAAATCATTTAAAATTTTTCTTTGTCTTTGATGCTCTTTTTACTGTGTCTCTCTCTGTTTTTCTGACCACATGAGTCTTTAATTTACCAAGCAATCTCAGTAGCACAAAAGCCGGGGCTTTGCTGGCTAGATCCAGTCCATTCCTTAGCTTTCCAGCCTCATGGCTGAGGTACTGGCTGTAGGCATGTTTACTACCACAACTCTATGGTGTTTCAAGGTCCCTGCCAGCCTCAAGCTACAACAGACAACAGTCAAGTCCTCTCTCTGTAGTCGGCCCTCCTGCCTCAGTCAGAGTTTGCCCTGGCAGGACGGCCCAGAAAGCCAGCATTTTTAAATGGCGCAGCTTTTTTCCTGCTATGGCTGAAAACCGAAAAGCATGCGTTCAGCTTTTCGTCAACATTGTTTAAGTGTTTCGTGGTAGGACCTCTTAATTAGCTGCAGGGTTATGCAGCTTGATGTGGGAATGATTTCTTATTAATAAAGAAACTGCCTTGGCTCTCATAGGACAGAAAATTAGGTAGGCGGAGTAGACAGAAAAGGATTCTGGGAGAAGGAAGCTGAGAAGGAGTCGCCATGATGTTCCCATGCCAGGCAGACACAGGCTAGAATCTCCCCGGTAAGCACACCTTGGGGTGCTACACACCTTATAAGAAATGGGCTAGTCCAGGTGCGAGAGGTAGCCGAGAAGAGCTAGCCAAGAATGGGCCAGGCAGTGTTTCAAAGAATACAGTTTCCGTGTAATTATTTCAGGGCATAAGTAAGCCACGCGGGCAGCTGGGTGCTGGGGACGCAGGAACCCGGCCGCTCTGTATTACTACAGCAGCTAAAGCTGAGTCAGGAAGCCTCTCTTAGATGAGAGTACTTGCTTGCCCCTAGCAAGCAGATTAGAACAGAGAAACTGCTGATACCAAGAAAATAGGCTTTACTCTTTCCCAAGCTTTCTTGGGCTTTCAGTGGATTCAGTTGTCCACACGTCTGGATGCCATCTGTTGTAATAGGAGTGGCGGGGCTGCGTCCCCAGCACCCTGGCCGCCCACACGGCCAGCTTTACCCGAAATAATTACATGGACAATGTATTCTTTTATGCACTGCTTGGCCCATTATCTTCAACCTCTTAACCCATTTGTAATCATCTATGTAGCACCATGAGGTGCGCTTACCAGGAAGATTCTAGCCTACATCCATCCTGGATCTAAGCTTCATGCCTCTGCCTTGGAGAGCAGAGCTATCGCAAGGGGAGCATGGCATCTCTGTCTGAGGCATCTGGCTCTGAGCAGAGCTGCATGATTTCTGACCTCAATTCCTCTTCCTCTCAGCATTTTCTTCGGTTTACTCCACCCACCTATGTTCTAACCAATCGAGCCAAGCAGTTTATTTATTGCTTATCCAATGAAATCAATAGATTGATATATGACACTCCCACATCACTGTACCTATTCCATATTCCTGAATTCATTCGAGCATTCTGAAACCTGATTCGAGCATTCTGATGTAGCGAGCCAGACAGGATCGCCATTTCAAGATGGCGATGACACCCTGTCTTGTTGGTAATAACTCCATGTTGGATTTGCCGTGGGAGTCAGTTCCCTGCTTCCCACG